>CM030847.1:8494885-8532385 GCA_018105865.1 Metaphire vulgaris | reverse complement strand
AGTCACTAATAAATAAATTTATTTATTTTGTATTTTTGACCGAAATAAATAGACAATCGGAGCTAAAAATCAATCAATCAATAAATAAAAATAAATAAATAGGTAATTAATCGGAGCTAAAAATCGCCCGTATAGTAGTCGAAAGCTCCAATCGCCTTTCCTCCGCCAGCCTTAGAGCAGAAATCACATATAGGGCCTACATTACGTGCAAAACTGCAAATGCCCATGTTTACGGTGGGCTGGGTTGAGTAAGAAAATAAGTCGTGGTATAAGAAATTGTAACGTATTACGGTGGGTTGGGTTTGGTGAAGTAAACCCTTTTGCTTTCGTGGGCTGGGTCTGAATCATGACGGGTTATAATAATAATAATTATTATTATTATTGCTATTGTTATTATTATTATTATTATTATTATTACATGTTCAAGAATCACATGATTCCATCTAAGTGTCTTCCACTAAGTGCAGTGTTTAATCTAGGCCGTTTCCGGGGGGAAATTGCCCTTTCTCCTATCTGGAAATTTCAAATTCCCCCCGGAAATTTTGGCATACTACATAGACTAACAGCAGCCCCTAGCAGAATTCTCCCCGGAAATTTCAAATTTTCCCCCGGCTTTGTCAGTTCCCCCCGGAGCCCAGGAGTCTAGATTAAACACTGCCTAAGTGTCTTCACACATAAACATCGACGTAATATTGACATTTTCGTGGGGGGGAAGGGTAATACCCCCGCGGAAACGGCCTAGATTAAACCCTGAACTGTATTATACGAGGATCTCTCTCTTGCTCTTCGCGCAATTCTATTCCGTAGTTTCATAATTAATTGCAATGTGTTGTCGTTTTGCCATCCATCTATATTCCGACCGAAAATCCGTCGTGCCCAGTCGAGAAACGCAGAACGGCACGCATGAACAGCGTCATGCCAAGACACCGTCAACGGATGACAACTGTAAAATACCTGCGTCATGCAGTAACTCTTCATCCCTCTATACGACCAACCACCGACTGACCGTCAATTGCTGTCTTGCTGTGTTTCAAATCGAACGGACGAGAAAATCAACTCTTTCTCTCTCTCTCTCTCTCTCTCTCTCTCTCCTCTCAGCTGCAGAAGTCGGCCGACCAGAGGTTAAAGGACGGACCACAGACCAGTCAACCACCACCACCACCACCACCAGCAGCAGCAGCAGCAGCAGCAGCAGCAGCCGCACGCCATCAGGACTTCGTCCGGTGGTAGGAGAAGACTGGTGGAGTGAGATAACCGGTGGGGAGCGGTCCGATGTATCAGATGCAACAACCGAGATAAAGCGAACTGATAGAAGACAACATGCATGGCCTCAAGGAAAATTACTCGATGAAGACGAAGTCATATAGCGTTTCCGAGAGACTACGACGACAACAGCCAACGAGACCATATATATATATATATATATATATATATATATATATATATATATATAGTAAATGTGTATGCGTGTATGCGAATGGACTGAATGTCGGCATGAGAGATAAAAATAAAACGTGCACGACAAGGATGGTCCTCGTGTGAGGCACGAACACGAGATTGGGGTGGGGTGAGGGGTGGGGTGGGTGAAGCGAGTCAGCTTCTGGTTGGTTGCTGCGGTTGAGACGACGACGAGAGGAGTCAATGTGCGCCCTGGAGTGGGGAGGGGGCGGAATGCGGGAGAAGATGGAGACCATAAAATACCATTCTACGTTGATTTATGCAATGTCAAACGTATCGCACGCAAGTCGATGGCTGGCAACAATCTACACGCATCTGCGGATATTAGGAATAGATTGGATGGATTGGCAACGGTCGGCGGCTGGACGAGTGGATGGCAGGACGAATGGAAGCGATTGTGGAAAACGACCTTAGACGGGCGGATGGATGGATGGATGGATGGATGGACGAACTGTCTCTTCAACATGGATCCTTACATCTCGACTGATTGATAGCAGAATGCACGAATACATTGTCGATGACTATGGTCTACTGTACATACAATGGCGTTGAAATCTAATGCGGATATTAGTCGTTCTGCTTGAGGCAGCATCCCATTTCCCATTGTGAACGTCTTATATTGAGTATTCGTCGATGGGGCTCATCCATATATATATATATATATATATATATATATATATATATATATATATATATATATATATATATACGTACGCAAAAAACATATTTTCAACCAACCCTACCCCGCTGCACACATGCACCGTACAAACGCACAATGTCTAAAATGCAACCCCCTCTTCCTCTCAGTGCGTAAACGTACTATGTGGGTGGACCCTTGCTAGCATCTTGACTAGCAGAGAAAATGCACCAAATTCTGCAATTCTTTAATTGCTATAATCCGCGTTAGTTATATGGAGGAAGATGTCCTTCTTGGTTATACTGGATAACACATAATGCGTAGTAGCCACTTCGTCTGATTAAAGCTTCGATTAAGAGAGAGAGAGAGAGAGAGAGAGAGAGAGAGAGAGAGAGAGAGAGAGACATACAGACAGAGACAGACACACAGAGACAGAGACAGACAGACAAACAGACAGATCTGCTAACGACCACTAGGTCCTCGAAGTCAAGGAAATGACCTGACCGCTTTAATTAGACCGGATATCGGTCAGGGCGAATGAGAGTCGAACACGCGGCCATTTCGAACGGGCAATTTGAAGGAACTGGGAAAAGCGATCCGATTACTCGCACGGAAGAAAATGCCACAGAAGATGCAGACAGACAGCCTACGACGACGACGACGACTACTACTACTACGACGACGACGATGCAAGATCTATGAGTACGACGACGATGAGACGACGCCATCAGAGAGGCGCAAGAATAGATCAGATGAATTAACAAATGGACGGACGAACGAACGGACGGACGGACGAATAAAATCGTGAATAAACAAACGAGAATGAGATAAGCTGCTCCACGGAAGATTGCTGAAGAAAAGAACGCACTAAAAAGAAATGATCTAACATGGATGGCTGAATAGATAGATAGATAGATAGACAGACAGACAGATATAGATAGATAGATAGATAGATAGATAGATAGATAGATAGATAGATAGATAGATAGATGAACAGCTGGACAGATCGACAGACAGATAGATACATTAATGAATTGATAACATGAATCATGATCTCTATTATTATATGTTAAGAAATACAAGTACATAAAGTCAATATTTCGCTGCTAATTTTATTCTAAAATCACAGATGGCAACAGACTCCAATAGACCTGTAGCCTTAACCGTATAAATAGCAAAAACATACATTTAGATGGAAATGTCGAATTGTGGCATAGAATACTTGGCCTTAGATCAATGTTCGAATACTCGTGGAATTTGGGAGGGGCTGAATCTTCCCTCGCTCTTCAAGGACAATCCACAGTCGCATAGGCGGATATCATGGGGTGTCAGGACACCCCAGGTTTGAGCCAAGGGGTGTCCAATAGTTGCTGGAACCCCCACATAATTGCTACAATTTTAGCATCTACAAGAGTTGTCTAAAGTTTGTCTGTTAGCAACAACGCGTTCTGTGAAGCCATGCAGTGTAGTAAGTCGATCGAAAAATGGCCCGCCTCTAGATATCTGGTCCATTGTAAGACAGGTTTTATAGGCAACAAAACACCATTTTAGGCCTACTTAATTCCCGATGTGACATATAGTCCATAGCCAATGAAGGGCCTATTGAACAGCGGATGCACACTACACAGATATATAAAAACTTTAGCGAAATGGAGAAATTCTCCGACAAAAGCACATTTTCGTTTGTCCCCATCTTCGTTGCATCAAATCATGCAAGAACAATCAATATTGGCCCCCTCAATTTCGATCTACAGAGCTCGAAACAGGGCACCTACCGGCCATTTCATACTACACACAAGAGCCAACGACTGTACGAAAATGAGTTACATCAATTAAATGAAAGTCCTGCCGAATATCTTGTGGAATGGATAGTAAGTCAACATCAGAAGAACGAGCCATGTCTTAAGAAATCTGGTTCATTGTTTTTAGGCAACAAAAACACCATTTATAATTAAATCGCTGTGCGCTAGAAGCCAATGGAAGGAGTATTGAACAGTGGGTGCATAGAAATGTAAAAATTTCAGGGAGTTGAACAAATTCGCAGACAAATAGCATATTTTCGAAAATCCCATATATCTCAACGCTTCATCGTCGAACCAGAGCGAAGACGGCATACTACTACTACTACTACTACTACTACTACTACTACTACTACTACTACTACTACTACTACTACTACTACTACTACTACTACTACTACTACTACTACTACTACTACCACCACCACTACTACTACTAGGCCTACTACTACTACTAGGCCTACTACTACTACTACTAATAATAATAATAATAATAATATTATTATTATTATTATTATTATTATACATTTGAGGCATTTGACGAGAAAACTGCAGACAACGAAACGTAATGTATTTAGAGGACAGACGTTTACATGCGATTAGAAAAGAAATGGGACAGAGTCGGCGGCGGTGGTGCATGGGGGAATTGAATCTTCGGATCCACTCTGCGCTCTCCGATTAATCAGCGCAGACCTTCCTTAATGCGACATTCAGTTACCCGATCCTATATATGGATCGCGACCGCTGCACGCCGAGTTGTCTGCATTCGTGTAAAGATGAGTGAGTCACAGAGTCGATCTGAGCAAAATATCGAAAGCAAAGTGGATGAAAATCTGGCCAAGTCTGTATTCGATTCCGTTGCTGCATCTTGGTGGGGACTGCAGGAGGCGAAGGGGGAGGGAACATAATTACTCGTCTCTCAAAAATGAACGCCATTTATATAGCGGATAATATTAGACCATCCATAATTTGGCCAATCGGCGTCCGTTGAACGGTTAGATCCCTCAGTTGACGCCGTCGATATATATGCATGTTAAATTCTTCCAGGAACGAGTAGCGCTATATAGCATTGAGAATATACGTTGTATGCAGTGGGTATTTACTCCAATGGCAGGGAGTTACTGTAGAAAATTAAACTATAGCAGATTAGCAAATCTTGAAATAACAATTCACGACATTCAAGTGCATGGCGCCCATGCATGGCATGAATCCAGATACAAAAGCTTCTTTAGGCTAAACTCTCGTCCGTAAGCCAATAATCAACGCATCAAGTTAATGACAAACGCCGACCGTCGCATTTCAAACTACGCTTTCAAGAAAAAAACATCAGGAATATACAATGAATAAAGTCTCGGAAAGAGGAGGGGAAATGTCTGTCTTTTCGAGAATATTCCGCCGGAATATTTGACTGCAGAGTCGTAAATTAATTTCTTCCTCACTGACTGGGCATTGTACGTGGAGCTGAACACGGCACTGCCATTTAGAGCTAATACACACACACAGAGAGAGAGAGAGAGAGAGAGAGAGAGAGAGAGAGAGAGAGAGAGAGAGAGACGGAGAGAGACGGAGAGAGACGAGAGAGAGAGAGAGAGAGAGAGAAGAGACGGAGAGAGACAGAGACAGAGACATAGAGAGACGGAGAGAGGAATAGAGGGAGAGACGGACAGAGACGGAGAGAGGAGAGAGGGGAGAGGGAGAGGGGAAGAGAGACAGACAACTAAACAGACAGAGCACAGATCTTGCTTTTGCTCTTAACCACTGCGCTCCACAGATGCACGACGCAAACTCTATCCCCACGAACGGGCGCTACATAAAGGAGAACGCCTAGAGCATGCAGCGGGCGATGCTAAGCACGGCGGCGCCTCGTCTGCTGCTCTAAACAACGGAGCAGACGACGACGACGACGACGTCTCGCGGTATCCTTCTGCGCATGAGCGTTCGGCTTCGTTCCTCCCATTGTCACCTCTGGGACGCCATGAGTGGCGAATTCCATTAGGACCTGCAGCGCTCTTGGTGCAGGACCGTTCGGCGCTGGTCCCCGACGGTCGCCGCCGCTTCTTCGGACCGCTTAAGAACGAAGCAGAGGACGATGACGAGCCCCCGAGGACGACGACGCCTGTACCCGACGCGGCAGCTCTCAAACATCGTATACTCGGCGCTCGTATATATATATATATATGTGTGTGTGTGTGTGTGTGCAGCTCATTCGCAAAAATGGCGAACTCTCTTGCTCACACACACACACACACACACACACACACACACACACACACACACACACACACACACATATATATATATATATATATATTGTATATATTGTATAATTGTATATATATATATATATATATATCGGTCCGTTGCTAGAATGCCAGAAACGAAAATTGGCATTGTTTCATGAATAATAATTCCATCTGTGCGAGAACGAATATATAAACGTGGTCTTGTTCGAAATAACGAAAATTAAATTTTTTAATGCGATTTGGGCGTCTTGTGCTTGGAAGCCTGCTGATGAAAGAAAACAATAATTGTTCTGGCAAAGATCAAGGAAAATTCTGTAAATTCATTAAGTTTTTAAAATATGCACGTTAAAGTTTAGCTCTGTTAAAGCAATTCCAATGCCACAACACACATTTACTAAAGCAAGGCAATGAAGTTGGTGTAACTAAACTTACGCATTGCTTCACTTTTGCCGACAGAAGTAGATAAGTAACGTTTGGTGTTGGTTCTAGGCCCGACGTGCATACTTGACCTCCCCTCTCCTCTGTATACTTGATAGTCTTATAAGAGGGATCTTACAGCCAATTTTCATTTTCCCCCATCGGTGATTTGCTTGCTTAGGCCTATATGTTATATTAGTCTACAAATGATTTTCGCCGAACATATCAAACCATCGTTTAATCATGTCACTTGCCAGATGTTACTTGCACTTTTTCCGCAAGTACTTCAGCCCGGCAGGAAGCTGGATTGGCCGGTCAAGTCACCTCTTATCTCCGCCGAATTCCGTCACATGTCGATGGAACCCCCGCGGACCCCGGGGCCTTTGAGTCCCTCCGGTCCGGTTCGTCGTATCGCCGGTCAATTCGACTCGAACTAATCCCAGATAAAGAAAGAGCATTTCTGATAAGAGATTTTGGAACGATCGAAGAAGACCTGCATGGTGTCCTGCGGACACTCTCCCACTCCGGCGATCAATTAAAGTCAAATTAACGGCGTAAAATTGGAGCGAAAAGAAAGGAAAAGAAAGGGTGACACTATGTTAGGGCGCAAAGTGCCGACGAGCACCCCAATTAATTTGGCGTCTTTTAATTGCCAGATGTCTTGACGTCGCCCCGGATCGTTTTAGACAAGGTTGTCTGCATCAACGCTTAATTAATTAAGCCCATGGCAGTAGAAAGGACACCTCGGCTTTAAAATCACTTCAAAGGGGAAACAGAGACGAGGACTAATACTATGATGGCATTGGCGTAAACTTGGATGAAAAGATGGAGGGCCAATCCCTATATATATTCCCCTTCCTTATGGCCGTTTCCCCAAAAAGTGATGGCTTGAGCCTTTAGGTCTTCTAATCTAGAAGTCACGCCTTAAACAAGTTACGGTTAAACAAGTTCAAGACGAATGCTGGTGTGAAAAGCATCTTTAAAAGATAGTTTAATGTTCCGAATTCCACAAAGAGTAAAATTGCTTCAGGCATAAATAGGAATTTAAAGAGTCAACATGATCGTATAGCTTGAATATTTACAAAGTCCAATTCTCCGAATGGAGCTAAATTGTTCATCTTTTGCTCAGTTTGACATCACATTTTAGGCCTAGTTTCTTTAAACGTCGGAAGTATATCACGAAATATTTGCATTAGGCCTAATTATTGACTACAAGAGTATCACAACTAATAATTATTGATAGGTCATCTAAACTGTATAGCCTGAAGCTAAAACAAGATCGAAATGATAAGGCCGACTGAAACAGTTTGTGCAACTCATTTGCGTGTTTTAGATAAAATGCAAACGATATCAAAACATATACTGTACAGTGTACATCGTTAAAGTAAACTCTGTCGTTGAAGGTATTTTCTGTAACAAGTTCAGTTCCATGCAGCCATTGCACGAATGCCCGTACCTACTGTAACACTCGTCCAAACTGAGTTCGCGTATCGCTCCAAATTTTAACCTTACAGTGAACCAGAAGGGGTTCGTTTTTATTGTCAATCACTAAAAAAGTTCATTGATCAAGTCAAAGTCATTTTCTTCACAGGGCGGCGCTGATCTCCGTTTCAAAGGTCCTCATCCGAGCGGGCAATACAACGGACACGGGGCTAGTGTGTCGCGCATATCGTGCCTGTTTGAACGCGCAGTCCTGTGCTGCTTTCACAGCTACGGTAGACTTAGACAAGCGTTCAAGGAATCGTATGATCGGTCACAGCAAATATAGAGGCCAAATCGACGATGTACTGTACTTCATTTAGACATTTTAAAATTCCATTTGATTCACAGACAATGGTCGCCTGGGTTTCTCTGTCTGTCTCTGGGTTTCTCTGTCTGTCTGTCTCTGTCTCTCTTTCTCTGTCTCTGTCTCTGTCTCTGTCTCTCTCTCTCTCTCTCTCTCTCTCTCTCTCTGTCTGACTCTGTCTGTCTGTCACTCTCTCTGTCTCTCTCTCTCTGTCTCTGTCTCTGTCTCTCTGTCTCTGTCTCTGTCTCTGTCTGTCTCTCTCTGTCTCTGTCTCTCTCTCTCTCTCTCTCTCTCTCTCTCTCTCTCTCTCTCTCTCTCTCTCTCTCTCTCTCTCTCTCTCGGTTGCGCAATACAAGAGTCCGTCGTTATGCTGGAAATTAACCGAAACTCTTCTCTCGTCTCCATCATGCCGTCTGCATATCATTATACCGTCCTATATATCGGCGAAAATCTGGCATTTTAAATTGGAATATATTTAAGGCGGGGCGTCTGTTCGGTTGAATAGCCATTTCGTTTGCGATGTCCGAACGGGGCGGGGGTGGGGGTGGAGTTACTTTGTTTATAAACACTCATCTGCCACGAAAATGATAGGGCATCCATCGAACGCGCCGGAGAAGTTGGTCGAAATTCTCGAAGATCAGTGTCAAATTCGACGTCCCGCCGATCCCGTTACGTCACTCGACCGATTCGAAAATGATCGCCCCGCGGTCAAGCGTGTGACGTCAAAATTAGGAAACGAAGACCAACCCCCCCCCCAACCCGTCTCCACACCCCCCAACGGGCAGACAGGCGGGCTGTCATTAATTCTTACGCATACCTTCATTTCAAATGATGGACTGTTACATATACCTGCTTATGCTGTACATGCATGCCAAGCGGGTCTTAATGTGATTACACAACGCTCTGATTTCTTGCATTTTAATATTGCGCTTATAGAAATGGCAAGGTTTTCTGGGATTTTGGTATGAAATGGGTTAAAATCCAGGGTGAGATTGCATATGTATTACGAACCATTTCAAGTTCCCAAATTAACGCTTAAATTGAAATCCAGTGATGTCTTATTAGTAGGCTTTTCATAGGGAACAAAATATGGTAGGCCTAGGTAACAGTAACTTACAAGACTCGTTGACTGCATGCAAGAGAATGAAATTTAGGAAAGTTTTGGTTAGATACAATAGTATCAATGATATAGGATATATAATCATCAGGCGATTCGATCTATATAATGTCCGATGGCAATTATTTAGAGCGCTACAGAGTGATCTATCGTGCATGCAAATGAGTGTCATAATTGATGTCGTCATCGAAAACGGTGACGATTTCTACGACGACTCAACGCTCTGACTGCGACGCCATCTGGCGTTCGACGCCATCTGCTCTGTCGCTTCTTCCATCCATAAGTGATAACGCCGCTTTCCAGCACCACCACCACCACCGCTGGATACACGCCGCACCCAACGATCTGTCGCCGTATATACGAGAGATCAGGACTCAGAGGGTGGGGTTAACGAGACAGACAGACACACAGAAAGACAAACAGACAGAGAGACAGACAGACAGAGACAAAATTTTGGCTTATGCATCGCGCAGTGACTGTTACTGACGCCATGTAATAATAATCTGCAGCGTCAGCATAAAGAAGATGATTACCGCGGGGACATCGAAAGGTCTTCCAAGTCGCCGACGATAGATGAGAGCGTCGATAAGTCGCCGCCGCCGGACGAAGACTCCCCGAAGACCGAATCATTTATCGGCGCTCGCCTCGCTCCGTCACCGACCGCCCGCCCGCCCGCCCACCCGCCCGGCCGGCCGGCCGATCACCAGACCGACCTGACTCGACTCTCTCCCTCTCTGACGGTCGGTCGACGACGGTTGGGACCTGGGGCCGGGGGCCAGACGCCCGGTCGACGGGGTTCCTCGTCCCCCTGGGCAGGGCCGAGTTGATGACATTATTTCGGGGGCGGAAAGAGGGAGAGAGCGAGCGAGCGAGCGAGGCGACCGATCGTGGTCAGTCGGTCAAGGGGTCAGCATCGAAAGCAGCTCGGCACTTCGGTGACCGCGGTTCAATTGACGCGGTTCACCGGGCGGATGAACGGACGTGGTCCGGGCGAGATATGCAAAGCGGATCGCCCCGGGTGGGAAGAACCGCTCTGATCCCTCTCCCCTCCCCTACTCCCTTTACCCCTCCCCGATCGTCGCCCAACGACTTCGCACTTCGCAGCAACTTTATTCCCAAAACTTATTACGCGATCAGGTTCGCACCCGACACATCACCCTGCCTCGTCTCCTCTCCGAGGCAAACATATATAAATCCGAGCGAGGAGCTACATAAAAATGCATACACCGACTCATTCCGCAGTGGAATTGTCGGTACTGCTGCATGGGTCACTGACGTGTAGAGAAGAGTTGAAATCAATTCAGAAAAAAACGAAGAACTTTATTTAATTGCTACTCTGTCGTCCAGGAAAATTCACGAGTCTCCCCTCTCCCCTCCCTCCCTCTCCCCCTCTCTTTCCCTCAGGAATTCCAGTCACTTCCTCTAAGTTTTAAGCGAAATTTATTAGACTGCGAGACAGTGGTGTGCAGAGAGTTGCATGGGCGCCCGGGATCAAGTCGATAAAAAGGTCGCCGAGTTAATTTTGACGCCCCCCATCCGGTTGGTGCCCCGGGACCACCGCCCCACCGGTCCTCCTCTGCACGCCACTGCTGCGAGATCGATTAGTCAAACGAGGCTTTTCAAGACACTTAAAGTGGATAAATATTCACAACTGCATGGAGATGCTCCAGTTGATCACCATGCAGTGCTATAGAGTTGCACTCAGGCAGATAAGAACATGCGTGATTAGCATTTCTATAGCGCCGTAATTGTTTCTATTCTTCTTCACCCAGACATGGACGTGGGTTTGTTCCACCGATGGGTCTTGTTGGTAAGAAGTTTTCATGTTAATGGTGGGTTGGGTAAGAAAATACGTCATGGTTTAAAAACTGCAATGTATACTATACTACGGTTGGTTGAGTTGGGTTGGGTTGGATTGGGTTGGGTCAAGTAACCCTATTGCTTTAGTAGGTTGGATCTGAACCGTGATGGGTTGGGTTGGAGGGATTTTAAATGGACCCATGTCCATGTCTTTCCTCATCATAGTCATCATCATTGTCATCATGATCATGATCATTATTATTATTATTATTATTATTATTATTATTATTATTATTATTATTATTATCACCATTATCATTATCATTATCATTATCATCATTGTCATCGTTGTCATTGTCATCATAATCATCATAATCATAATCATCATCATCATCATCATCATCATCGCAGTTGTCGTCTCCACTTTTTCCTTCTTGGAAATCAAATTGATTTAAGTTAAATGAAATATGAAAAACACTGAGAAGTCGTTAGAACGGACAAAGAATACAAGCTCAATAGTAGCTGAACGACTTATTTCAGCTAGTAATAATAAACAGGAAGAAAAAATATTGCAAAAATTATGTGAAACAAATGCTACAGATAAAACACAAGACTTGTGTTGAATGAATTAATTATGTATGCTTGCATTGCTCATCGTTCTTCGCCGGAAACGGTTTTGAAAAATGTTCTCCGATAGAGAAATAGGCATAAGACGTTCAACTTTCAGGGACGAAACGTATGAAAATGTTCTAAAACCCACCCATCCACCCAGAGAAATCTTACAGTACATAATATTCATATGTTCGCCATTTTAAAATGTACACACGATGAACATCCAATGTACAGTATACATCCGATGCCATATGATGAATCCATCCATCCATCTGTCTCTCTCTGTCTGCTCCTGTCCCTGTTCCCCTCTGTCTGTCTGTCTGTCTGTCTGTCTATCTATCTATCTATCTATCTATCTATCTATCTATCTATCTATCTATCTATCTATCTATCTATCTATCTATCTATCTATCTATCTATCTATCTATCTATCTATCTATCTATCTATCTATCTGTCTCCAGTCACTCACTCCATCATTCCGTAAAGAAGACTGGGTGACGATGTAAAGGTTAAAGTTTAAACGACTGTCCAGTCCGCCGGAGCATCCTCGATTATTAATAGCCGGTCGCCTCCGAATTTGTTCGCTGACCTCCGTTTGTCGACACGTGACCGGGGTCAGATTACAACGCAATTATCGACGCCAAGGTTAAGACTACCACGGCTCCTCCTCCTCCTCCTCCTCCTCCTCCTCCTCCTCCTCCTCCTCCTCTGCCTCCCGGAACAAAGGCAATATAACTACGCTACGCGACCGATCCATCCGATCGCTCGACGGCGGCGGCTGCGGTCCGCTACTCCTCGGCGTCGTCGTGCCTCTGTCTCCGCCGCCGCACCCGATAGCTGCGGTCGCCGGTCGGTTGGTCTACAATCGACCGACCACCAGCCAGGAACGGTTATCAGCACCGTCAAATATACGCCGTGCGGCGGTCGGCATTATCGAATTTGGAAGACTGGCGCTGCATGTGACAGGTCAACGGGTCAACGCAAAGGACGACCCGCCAAAGAGACTGAGAGCAGCCAAACGAGAAAAACTAAACTGTTTACAACAATTAGGCCTATTATTATTATTATTATTAGTAGTAATAGTAGTAGTAGTAGTAGTAGTAGTAGTAGTAGTAGTAGTAGTAGTAGTAGTAGTAGTATCATTATTACATGGTTGTTAGCGTACGTTAAGCCATTCGCCAAGTGAAGAATCGTATATATATATATATATATATATATATATATATATATAAGTATGCATGGAGCAGTTGACGGGTGAACTATTTGTCCAAGGCAGTGTTTAATCTAGGCCGTTTCCGGGAAAAATTGCCCTTTCTCCCAGAAATTTCAAATTCCCCCGGAAATTTTGGAATACTACATGGACTAACAGCGGCCCCTAGCAGAATTCCCCGGTTTTGTCAGTTTCCCCCGCCGGCTTTTTCAGTTTCCCCGGAGTCAGGAGTCTAGATTAAACACTGGTCGAAGGTCTCTATAGTCTATACGCAGTGGCCAGGATCAGATTCGAACCCTCAACGCTCCGGTTGCGTGTAAAGAATCTTACCACTATTCCACATCGCCCAAAATATCAGTAACATTATGAACGAAACGACAAATAAATTTTGTTCAAAAAAATTAATTTCTGGGTGAAAAAATTAATGTGTGAATTATCTACTGTATATTATGTATATTCATACTTATGTATGAATAATTTATATATATATATATATAATTATATATATTATATGTACATATATATATATACATATATATATATGCGTATGTTTGTTTGTGCGTGTGTGTGTGTGTGTGTGTGCGTGTGTGTGTGTGTGTGCAAGTTGGTCTTAATAGTCAAGGCCTCTTAATACGTATCCATGCATTCATTGTGTATTGATGCGATCCTACAAGAGGCTCTTCATTACGAGACAAAAGCCACAATCCACTGGACATGCAAGAGAGACTCTTGAACTGCAGCGAACAGGCAGGCGGGAATTAAGTACCACACAGCAAGTACCAGACTTCATCTGTCTGTCTGTCTGTCTGTCTGTCTGTCTGTCTGTCTGTCTGTCTGTGTCAGCGTCTACATAAGGACAGCTGCTCTGCAGACGCATGTTGAGAACCGGATCTAATGGAAGCGGACAGAGTAAAGAACGCCGGACCTTGAGGAACGGCGGGCAGACGGATTGACGGACACCGAGCGAGAAAGATTTACGAAGATCCTCCGCCGTCAAATTGAATCTGCGAGTTCCCGATTAAATGCTCCGCTATGCGAGCGCCAATTACGCAACTCACCTGCACCACAGAAACACAAGCAGAGAGAGACAGAGAGAGAGAGAGAATCAGAGAGAGACAGAGAGAGACAGACAGACAGACACAGACAGACACACACAGACAGACAGAGAGAGACACATACAGACAGGTAGGGACAGAGAAACACAGAGAGAGACAGATAGATAAAGATAGGCGCTCCGGGGGATTGAACCATGCTAGGCTCCTTTCTCCTTCAGTCGCATCCTCTTCCCCTCCCCCAGGCCCTCCTCCTCTCCGCTTTCAGCCCCCTCCTGTCTGCCAATCTGCCTCTCTTAGTGGAAAGTGCGTCTGTCTGAAAACAGCTGATGCCGAGGCGTTACCGGAGCGACCGTCGTCAAGAGCGCTCGCGTGTGGCGTACGATGCATTAACCATGAAGCAACTGCGCTGTACACAGACGACGCCAAGACGCACGCCTGCTTCCTCTTCTGTCCCGCAAGAAGATGCGCTTTCGTGCAATCAGTTTATCGAGGAGGAAGTTGTATAAATTGAGGTCTCTGTCTGGCGCGGTGAAGATAGATAGATAGATAAATAGATAGATAGATAGATAAAGATAGATAGATAGATAGATAGATAGATAGATAGATAGATAGATAGATAGAGAGAGAGAGAGAGAGAGAGAGAGAGAGAGAGAGAGAGAGAGAGAGAGTCAGACACACAGAGACAGATAGTCAGACAGACAAATAGAAAGACTTAGAGAGACAGATACTGTACAGTGACAGAGAGAGAGAGAGAGAGACAGACAGACAGACAGACAGACAGACAGACAGACAGACCGACCGAAAGAGACAAATTGACTGACCGAGACAGACCGAGAAACGGAAAGACTGTCTTGTCCGGCCTGATATCCTGGATTTGGACTGGTTCTACATGAGCATGGCAAGGATCTAATGCGCCATCATTGATGCTTCTGACTCTGAGCACTATGAAGTGGCGCTTTAGAAGTTGCTGATTGAATTGAATGCAAGTGTCACTCGTCTCTACGCTATTAATTTTAATGAGCCATGCATGAGCTCCCAATCGATGCAATTGCCAGCCGTATAACAATTAGGCTGATTTGTTTTTGCTACGTGTATACAAAACAGCAGGGAGTGTATCAAAAAATGATGAAATACTATAATATTGACGCGGGATGCATTAAAGGATGGAGGAGCAAGTGGAACCAATATTGCAAGATTTCTTGTATAGAAACATTGCGTTGTTTTTTCGAATACAATTATTCTTGACGATTGGCGGACGCCAGCGGGTCGCATAACCAACGCGTTTGGTCAGAGAGTTCTCCCAGCGGGAATATAAGGCTTCGGTAATTTATGCGCGGTCCATTCACACACTAAATATAGAGCCCTAAATGAAACAGTGCGTTCTGTATACACTATATCTACAATCTAACTCTTACAAAATTAGATTCAGATTACCATAATATTCCAAAGTTGAATCTCTTGTAAATTTATGGAGTTCAGGTTTTTCATTCTTTTAATATGTTTGCGCTCTCTCTCTCTCTCTCTCTCTCTCTCTCTCTCTCTCTCTCTCTCTCATCTTTGTCTCGTCTGCTTTTCCTAAGTTCCTAACATTCTTCCATTCTTCTTCGGTCTTTCTAGACATCATCAGTGTGTTTCTGTCTTTCGACAAGTCCAGGTATCCAGTTTTCCCACTCCGATCGATTGCTTGCTTCTTCTTTGAGTTCCTGATATCCTTTATTCATCATCCACTCCAACATCATCTTTCTCGGTCTACCTCTCACTCTCTTTCCCTCCATTTTTCTTCGATTATTGTTCTTAGTAGAGAGTCATGCCGGTCTTTCTAGACGTTTGACCCAAATGCACCCTGGCGCAGAGGGTGCATAAGATGTGCTTATAGATGGGCATTGAATTAAGCGGTTATCGTAACGCCCGAGATAGTAGTAGCCGGGGATCAGGGTGGATGGAAGGGATCTGGACGAGTGCTTAGTATCTGCCCCCCCCCCCGGATGTCGCGTGGTCGTGATAGCGGAGTCCTCGCGCGAGAACTTTTTGTTTTGATTGAATTGGCGCGAGTGAGTGGGTGGCTGGCGGGAGACTCGATCATCGCAACGCCCTACAGTTTACCATCAACAGATGCCACGTCACGATCTTCCGAGCACATCCGGTCCCAGAAGACACGGCGCCCACGCAGCGCCGCCTCCCACAAAACACTGCGAGACACGAACGACACTCGCACACACACTGTACGATAATATCATTAGAGAGCGCCGCACACATGCAGGGAGGGTCCAGGCGGTCTGGACCTCACCACGCGCAACATCAACCGTGCGGCGATTTGCGTCCATCCGTACTACGATATGCGCTGGAAATCAACTCCTCTGGGAACAGTTGCGCCTAACGACGACCAGCACACACACACACACACAGATATGAATATTAAGAGACAAGAGAACAGATATGAATGTTCGGTAAATCCCCAATTCGACAAACCTCTTCGGGGTTACATTGGTCCGTTCGAAAAGATCGCGCAGCCAATAAGACGCTGCTCTGTGGACACGTGTAATGTTGATGGTACAGTAGAAAGTCGTTATAACGTACTTAACCGGTCTGAAAAATTTAGTATATGCGTTATATCCGACGTATCCAACATCATTCATTACGATATAGCGCATCGCACGGGACCGTGCATTGCGGTACGTTACAACCAGAGGCGTAGCGACTGGGGTATATCAGTAGGCCGCCTATATATATATATATATATATATATATATATATATATATAATATATATATAAATCAAAATATATATATATAATACAGTATATATATAATATATGTACATATATATGATATATATATATATTACATATAATCTATATAACAATAACAACTCCCCCAAGTTTATACCCTCCAATCAAATTCCTGGCCAAGCCCCTGGTTACAACCAAGGATACGTTATAACCGAATCTGTTATAACGAAGTTCTACTGTAGTATTCGTTTCCTGTGTTCCGGCGCTGTTTCGGCCTATAGCAGAGACGACGACGATGATGATGACGACGACGACGACGACGAAACAGATTCGCGGAGACTTTGTGTATACCGCATCGCGTTCCCCGGACGTCCGACATTATCTCGGGTGATTCTGCGGCCGGATGATTCATGGGTGGAATCGTTTTATACCATAAGTGGTTGGACCAGAGTCCCTCGAGCCTCGTTTCGAGCCGTGATCTTCCTGCGAAATTCCACTCCGCGGCGCTTCCTCCTTTCAACTCGTTCCGCCCCGCGCGCATGCGCACTAGGGCCCGTCCGATGATCTCGCGCGGCTAAGACGCCGCACTATATGCGGCTGCAGTGCAAGATTGGATATATATATACGGCGAATACAGCGGATAATCTCTCGCCCTTCCTGTCCACCACCCGAATGTCCCTTTGCAATGCCGTGTAACTCGCTCTGGGTCTGCCGTCCTTGTATTCTGTCAGCTGCGTCAATGTATCACTGCATGTTTCGCTCTGTCTGTCCGGTTTTTGGTGTTATCAGACTTGCTGCAGAATATAGTATATATATATATATATATATATATAATTATATACATATATAGTATATATACATATATAATTAATAATTATATATGGTTGTTTTCCTCCATATTGTACAGTTTTACTACATACTATATATACATACCTGTAGTATATATAGTATATATAGTATAATATAGTGTATATATATATTTGCTTCTATATAGTATGTAGGAAAAGTTGGAAAACAACCAAATGTTATCTACCCTGACGCCACAATCTCTTAGGTGACGATCAGGCAAATTCAATCGCGTGATTGAATCAGCATTAGCATTAATTGGAGAGAGAGCATTTTCCATTTAAAATCGACAGCAAAATTTCAAAGTGAAGTATCAATAAAGAAAACATTGTCATCCGCACAATGCGCTGATATACGTGAAGAAGTATATAGGCATACGCGGTACATGTCCGATTCGTGGCTATTTTCGGCAAAGAATTAATTTATTTATTTATTTACGATATATATATATATATATATATATATATAAAATGTTATACCTGAGTCATAGACTATACTACTTATTGAAACCTAATCAATAATCATCTAGTAGGGTCTAGTCCATGCCTGAGTTATCATCCGTTTCTTCCCATCATCACAGAGAAAAATTTGTTTAACGTTACTGAATTTAAGTGTAAATCGTTATCTAGTCGTAACCTACGTGTAACGTTACTGCTTACACTGAAGTGTATACCGAGAAAATTTTAATAACGTCTGCCTTTATGTAACCATGTTACCTGTCTGCAACCATGTGTGGCGAAATCAGAAAATAGCATTCTAAAGAATTAATAATCAATAATAAATAAGTCAGGTCCTATAGCAAAAATACATCGATGATAATTACCTGGAATAGCGTAGAGAAACAAAGAAACAAGTATTCTGTATATGGCAAAAACGTTAATATATATAGCAATATTATTTGAGTTTAGTACACCTTTCTATCGCATTTAGAACTCCTAAATAGCGGTATGTATATTGCAGACAACGCAATATTAATATATTAAATATAACCCTACTTTTGCTTTCTGATAAACTTATTTTGCTTTATTATAATTATGTTGCTTATATTTTGTATATTGTATGTATATATATCCACTATTCCACTTTAAAACAATTTGGGGGAAACTTAAATCAAGTTTTCCTTTCAATGGTGTCAACTTTACACAATGTTAATGTAACCCTACTCCTGCTTTCGGGGTAAATTTACTCCAAAATTTTGGGGTTAACACACAAGTTTTCCCGAGTTACACAAAGCATGGTGTCAACTTTACACCTGGTTCGCGTTTTGAGTACACCATCGCGTTAATGTTTACATTTCTGGCAGCTGAATTACCACCAAGTCTTGGTGTAACGTTACACAACCCTTTCTCTGTGATTATTCGACTTTCCTGTCTGCCCCTGAATCGGTATCTGTCGCAGTCGGCGTCTCTGTCTGCTCATGAGTCAGCGTCTTAGTCAGTCTGCCTGTATGTCTACATGTATGTCTGCATGCATGCGGTAATCGCACAACATTCTAGAGCACAAATACGTTACAGCGTCACGCTATAGCAAAACATGCGAAATTCGCTGGAGCCGCCTTCAAACTTCACAACCTGCCTGGGTTTCCAAACAATTCCGAATATATATATATATAGCAAGCATTTCAGTGGTACATATAAGCCCTCCCCCCATAAGAATGATAAGATGTATATCTACAGTAATATATATATATATATATATATTATATATTACTGAATAAACCATAATAATTATATATATATATATAATTATATATATAGTCAATTACCTGTCAATGATGACAGGATCAGAAGGTGTCTCGTTTCGATTTCCGCAACTTTTCTTGTCGCAGCAACGACTGTAAAGGACACAAGGATACAAGGATGATAGCCTTTACGCATACGAGATATCTTCACGTTAATGTTCGATTTCTAGGCATGCAGCAACGGGCTTATTCACCCCCTCTGGTTGGGACGACCAATTTCTAGCGATCGACAATAATTTTGATTTATCTGCATGCAGTCTGTCTGTTCTTCCGCTTGGTTTTTGATAAATCAAACTCCGGCAAATTACAATTGCACAATTTCAAAGAATAGTTTTGTTGCAAAAGTAATTGTATTCAATTTCGCAGCATAGTCAATGGATTCCTGACTAACGCCCCTCCCCCGATTTTCTATGGACTAAGGGAGTTTAGCTCACTCTGTTCGAGAACGACCACCCAGTGCATGGGATAGATAATTTTGGCTTTTTTTTTGCGACACTCCACTCAGGCAAATTTGTTGAAAAAAATTTGAAAAGTTCGTCCGCCCGCAGCCCTCCGCCCCCAAATATTAGTAACAGACGATCGATAACAGCAGCATACCTTCAGTCCACCGCCGTGTGACAAAGAACAAAGCCTATATGCGTTATCTGTAGCATATCGATAATGTATACGAGGTATACGAGCTATACATGTAGTGTAGTTCCGATAATTACCTGCACATTATTTCATGGGTGAGTAAAACGCGACACATCTCGGGGTTTTTGTCTTGACCTTCGTAAACAATCACCTGAAAATCAAAGTAATCGATATATAGATGAAAAAAGCCTGTAGGTAGACCTATAGTTATAGTAGATATAGAAGCGGAGACCAATGTGAAAATAGCTTCAATCCAATGCGCATCGAAGCAGCAAAATGTCACGTCCACGCGTGTAGACGTCGTCATGCATGACAACGAAGTCGTGACGTCATGACTTGACTGCGTGATTTTCACGTATAGCAATTGTCTCTCGTATATAAAAAATTAAAAATACAGAAATTTCCTAAAACAATCCTTGAGTAGCTGTACATGTACAGGCCTATAACTTTGATTAATTATATCATAGCGTATTCCTCGATAGACTATAGGCTATCAGCGATATTTTATAAGCGAGAAAACCTGCAGTAGGCCTACCTAGTATGGATCACCACTGCATAGGCTTTATGTACTATATATATATATATATATATATATATATATATATATATATATACCTATATATATATATATATATATATATATATATATAACCATAACCAGTGGATCCTGGAAATCCTAGCACCAGACGGTTTGACCAAACTGTTCGACGGACATAATAACAGGACCTTTGCCGATCGAGGCGTTTAGTTCAAAAGGATGCAAATTGACCGCAGCTCTTGGCACCCGGCTATTACCCATTCGGTCGTTTTTGGCGGCTAATGATTGCTTGAAACTCGCTCAAAGCCAGCTATTAGCGCATTTGGTTTTCGGCGTTACGGCTTTGTTCCGGGAGTTTTGCCGGTAATTAGATCGACCGTTTCTCGGCGTCTGCGAGTGGAGTCTGTCGCCTGCCTGCCTGCCTGCCTGCCTGCCTGCCTGCCTTGAGGTACAGAGGCAAAGGACGCAACAGGTGTTCCAGACCATGCCTGTTCCAAGGACTACTAGAATTGGCAATTCTAGTAGTCCATGCCTGTTCCCCGCCACCCACTTGATTCCTGCGTCTCTTTCCCATCCATATTGTCCGACTCTCGTAAAATTGTCTCCGAGAAGCATATACTGCAGCGCCAATATCATTATAACTCTAATTCTGATAAAGTGATATGTATATATACAGTATATATAATTATATATATATATATATATTATATCTGGTCACTATCCATTTGGGCTTCAAACTTCCCTACGCACCTGGTTGTTATTTCGGGATATACAGTAGAACAAGACATTTGATCATCATCATCATCATCATCAGCATCATCAGCATCATCATCATCATCATCAACATCATCATCGTCATTATCATCATCATCGTCGTCGTCGTCGTCATCATCATCATCATTATTATCGTCATCATCATCGACATCACTAACAACTTCTATGGCGCCACTTCATAATGCATAGAAGCATCAGCCAATGGTACACCAAGCCACAATCACACAAGATCCAGGTCAAAATCCAGGGTATCAATCTTTCAATCAAGGCTTTGCCAACAGATTGCTTCATCAAGGGCCAAGTTGGGAAGGCCTCCCCAAAGGCGATTGCCCAGAAGAAGAAGAAGAAGAAGAAGAAGAAGAAGAAGAAGAAGAAGAAGAAGAAGACAGACAGACAGACAAACAGACAGACAACGAAAGATCTGAGACGATCGAACATAGGCCGATACGGGACAGCTGCATGCATCAATAGCGTTCGCATGTACTGTATAGACGTCTACATACTATACACACTATTAGGCCTACAGTGTCGCTGTATAACATACGACGCAAGAGTTTTACTATTCAGACGCACTCTTCTCTTATAGCTCCGCGACAACGGCTACAAGACAACGCGCTTAAGATAATGAAGCAAACTGCACCATGCAGTACTCCGTGCAGTGTACGGTATACATCAGCAGTATTAATCTGCAGAGAGAAATGCGGAGGAAGGAAGGAGAAGAAGACGACGGGACGATAAAAGGAGGCCGCGGCGGTGGGGGCGGGGTGTTCTGCCTCTGCCCAGGGTGACAACAGATGGTCGACCATCGAGACCATGTGGTCAGATGCGTTGACAGTGCCGTATACCTCTGTAGCGATCGCATACATAATGGCGTGCCATCCTCCCGTTCGTTCCCTCCCTCACTCATCGGCCCATCCCGTCGTCGGTCACTTCGGCCTCCGGTCTGAACCCCCATCGCCTAATGCACTTTTAATTCTGCGACGGACGCCGGACTCTTCTTATTCGGAGTCCCGGACGATTAGCCGTTTCAAGTGCCGCCGCCGCCGTCGTCGTCGTCGCAGTCACTAAATTGACCGGTTGAAGCTAACCCCCCCCGTCATAAAGTCATCCTCTAGTCAACAACCAGAACTCAGCCCCCTCCCCTTTAAAAAGGCCTATCGACGATTGCCCCCTCTAAACGACGAAAAACCAGAAAGACGCAGATCGAGGGAAAGAAGCTGGAGGCAGAATTTATCAGTTAAATTGCCCATAATTCGTCTCTATCATATATATATATATATATATATATATATATATATATATATATATATATATATATATATAGTCAAATTGCAAGTCAGGAACCAGTGGTCCTCCATGAGTCAGCTGCCTGACGCCCAACATCCGGCTCCCTCACCAAGCAGAGCACCTGGGATCGTCCTCTAATTCAAAGGGAAGTAGCATATCTTAGATCCATCAACCAATTTTCAAACCAATCCCGTCTGCGAGCTGTCTCAACACGACACGCTAGCGACTGGCTCCATGCGCTTAAATCACCAGTTGTGGCCTTCGCATGGACGATGAGACGATCAGAGTCGTCGTCGGCCTAATTCTAGGGGCAACAATCTGCGAGAAGCACCTTTGCCCTTGCGGTGCTATGGTCTCGGAGGACGGCGCTCATGGGCTCTCATGCCATCTAGGTCCAATCGCGTCCCCTGAAACTAAGCTGAACGACAACTTTTCAGAGGGAATTGACGTTCGGGCTGGGATCCCTGCTTATCATATAACCGCCTGGTCTCTGCCGAACCGATGGGAAAAGACCAGACCGCATTTTCCTGATCCGTGGCGGACCGGTCGAAGCCTGATCTGGGATGCAACTGTATACAACACACAAAAGCTCCCACGTATTTGCCAACCACAGCGCTCGGACTGAAGCCGCCCTCAGAAGCAGCTGCGGCTAGAAAGAATCAAAATATCAGGCCCTCTCATCCACCCATCTTCTTGCCGCTGGCATTTGAAACATTTGGCCATCAACAACGACGCCCTCTCCTTTATCAACGATCTGGGTCGACTCATTTGCCTACAATCCATATAGAGAAGGATGCTTTCTGTTCCAAAGAATATCCGTCACGATTCAGCGTTTCAACGCCATCGCATTCCGTGGAACATTTCCAAATCTGCAACCGGACGAGAGCAGCACACTAATTTCATGTCTCCGGACAATTTTTTTATCATAAGTCCCTCGGGAATGAAGTACCGAGGGCATAAAAAAATATATATATATATATATATATATATATATATGATATTATATATTTCATATATATATATATATATATATATATATATATATATATATATATATATATATATATATATATAACGCTACCTGTTTCGTTGCTGAGTCAATGAGTCTGACGTAGAGATCTTGTTCTTGACGAAGACCTAAAAACGAGACTTCAAAATAACTGCGACAATTTTAGTTAGCGTTAACCATTTTTCAAACCAATCGACAACAATAGACCTATAATAGAGCCAAATAACTTGCTATTAAAATAACTTGAATATTATTTACATACTTATTTAGGTCTATATATCTATAATAATTCGAATGCAACGATTTAGACTTCTTGGGACTATGAATCTAAATTCGTCATTTATGAAACTTCTACGCATCTGAATAAATCGTTAGAAACTGAAATTAAGGCTTAAAATTAACTTTGTAGTTGAATAGACGTTCGAAAGGTGTTCTCACCGTTAGAATATAACAATTGAAGTCTGTAATGAATTCCATTATTCGTCTTCTGTCCGTCATTTTCCTGAAAAGCAATGTAATTACACTCAGACCTTTACATTGTTACGGAAGTGTATATAACATTACGCAAAAGTAACATAATTTACGCGCTGGACTGAACTACGCGCCTCTATATGCCTATATAACAACAGATCCAGCCGTGCATTGCTCGTATAAGCCTATGCTTTTGGCCAGGGACTTACACATATATATTTAAGAAGCGCATGGTATATAATGCCTATAATCCATATACTGGATAGTCTGGCCCTACACAGCTGCGTCGTATAAATTCAGCGTATTTCGCCTTCAGTTCCGGTGTTGGTGCGAAATAAAGAAAAGCGAAAAGCTGCGGAGGGGAGACAGAACAGAGGGAGTGAGTGAGAGTGGGGGAGGAAGAAGAAGGAGGAGGAGGAGTGCAAAGTGGAACCTGAATGGCTGAAATCCGGTCTTATCCGACAGAATGACCATTAATATTTCAGGAGGAGGAGGAGGAGGAGGAGGAGGAGGAAGAGGAAGAAAAGAAGAAGAGGCAGGCATGCTCATCGCATCAACTTCCAGTCCAACATCTGACTCCTCCAAATTATGCGCGAGGACAGAGAGACAAAAACGCAGACAGGCAGAAAGACAGACGGACGGACAAACAGACAGACGGACGGACGGACAAACAGACAGACGGACGGACGGACAAACAGACAGACAGGCCAGTAAAAAGGAGATGGAAAATACAGGGAAATACAGGACACTTCATGAGAGAACTTTATACAGTCTATATGGATTGTGTGCATATGTCGCATAGTCTCACGTTTTAGAAGCATCATGCCTGGCATTCAATAGCGCTATATAAAGTCTAATCTACATAAACAGCAGCAAGGCAGACGTCGTGCGGCCATTTACAAGACAAGGAGAGTGTTTTTCACCAAAAACAAGAACAGGCAGTGATGCAGATGTACGTGTAGGCAGACAGACAGACAGACAGACAGACAGACAGACAGACAGACAGACAGACAGACAGACAGACAGACAGACAGACAGACAGACAGACAGACAGACAGACAGACAGACAGACAGACAGACAGACAGACAATGTGACATAAAGGACAATATAAGCAATATATAGGTTAAACAGCTATATATTGGCACTGATAATGGCATATAGATATACCAATGGTTGGATTGAAATATCGATCTTCAGCGAAATCATTAAAGATCGGGGGAGGGGGAGGTTGGTTCCAAGGAAATCGGCAGAAGAATATTATTATCTATAGGCCCATGCATGGTAGCGTATACCGAAAGAATTCTTAGTGTGGGAAGGACAGTAATCTACAAAATTTAAAGTCTCTGAATGGAATTTTACATGCATATAGAAGTCGCTACGTTTTTTAGCATTTTGTTGTCTACTAAAATTTTGCCGAGTAAAGCTAAACGCTATTAGTTAACAGTGAAAACGATACGTTAATTGCCGATGGAACCAATGCCAAACATTTTCAGAATGTATACAACCATGAATCCCTATATCCTATAATTATAATTATATATAAATATATGTAAAACAGTTTGTTTCTCTGCAATTCTATTTCCTTTCACCGGCAAAGTAAATCATTCCAACTATATACTTCAAAGTTTTCGGAATAAGAACACACACACACACACACACACAAGTTCTATTATAGTCCTGTTATGCTAAAACTATATAATAGCTGATATTTTCAGATCCAGACTTAAAACACATCTATTTCAATTGGCGTTTCCTCCATTGTCCGTCTTACTCTCTCCCTCTGACTGATCTCTGGAATGACTTGGATCTTTTGCAGATGGATTTGAAGCAGTGGCGGCTCCACCGGGAGACCAGGGGGATCGTGCCCCCCCCCCATTGAGTACCTGCCCCCCAGTACCCCCCTGTTGGGACCCTATACTTAATGCTACATACATTAAACAACAAATTATTGGTCCCCATGATTAGAGGTTGACCCCCATGATTAGAAGTTGCCACCCCAACGCCCCCCCCACTTGCCAAATCCTGGAGCCGCCACTGATTTGAAGTACCGATTGATATCCTTGGCTATTAGAACTGGTGCTATAGAAGTGCATAATTATTATTATCATTAGGCTAATTATTATTTTCATTGATGGACTCTGCTGAGGAGGTGAACCTACTCTGTCCTTCTCGACGAAGTCTATGAACGCCGTCCTTTCCACCTCGACCGGTTGTCCGTGGCGGTCGTAGAGGGCGAGGACGAAGTGGAAGAAGTTGCTCTTTCGAAGGTTGCTCGGAGGCTGCTTCTCGAAATGAGCTCTGCCGAGGCACATGCTGAACACGCAGCACACACAAACACACAGACAAGAATCAGCACGCTGCAGCGAAGAAGCACTGCAGGACGTATATATATATGGAGCTGGCACTCGATTCTTATATATATATATGTGTGTCCATTCGATACTGCGCTTTTTATCTGTATTTCGGCTGGATGAGAGCGTGTATATATATATATATATATATATATATATATATATATATATGTATATAGTCTGTCTCAGTGCTGTAGAAGTGGATGAGCGAATAAGTCTCCACAGAGAGAAGCGGAGAAGAATGCAGAGACAATTGTAGCGGAGAGACAATTGGAAACACTGCGGAGGAGTCGTGGAAACAGCTGCAGAATAACTGTTCCAGAACATCGCACACATGTTCCTTCAACGGCATAGATAAATCTGTCTGCCTGCCTGTCTCTCTGCCTGTCTCTCTGCCTGTCTCTCTGTCTGTCTCTCTCTCTGTCTCTCTGTCTATTTGTTCTGGTTCTGGTTCTGGTTCTGTCTCTCTCTCTCTCTCTCTCTCTCTCTCTCTCTCTCTCTCTCTCTCTCTCTCTCTCTCTCTCTCTCTCTCTCTCTCTCTCTCTCTCTCTCTCTCTCTCTCTCTCTCTCTCCCTCCAAATAAAATATAGGCCTACGCACGCACACACACACACATATATCTTGACTTCTGCAAATGATCGAAGAGACAAATGCGGAAAAAAGTATACAGTCGTATAATATTCTGCATGATGATTTGGAATCCTTAGCATCTCGGCATTAGGCCTATGTGCCAACCTGGGAGGAGTGACTTTTCTCGTTTCTATTCACCTATGTCAATTCACCTATAGGGCCGACTGTACGTCACGCAATTTCCTCGCTGATATAAAAATGGCTTTGACAACAAGCCGTCTTCTGAGCGGTTGCCATGACAACGCCTGCAACTATAGAACTCTGCTATACAAGCTGCATATCAGATTGCGGACTTGCACTTGCTAGTATCTTCAGATGGAAGACATAAATAAATGATGCATGAGTTCTGTGAAAGCTATGGGTCATATGAGGCCTATAGCCTATAGGTCTACACAAATTTAGGCTTACACGACATGCAGGCCTACGTCTGAAACGTCATATAGGCCTCTTCATATATAAAAGTACTTGTTCTAAACTGCGAATTCATAGTAAGAATAACGTAATTTCTGCAGTGTGTGTCTGTGTGTGTGTGTGTGTCTGCAGTGTTTGTAAATCATACAGCTTCTAAAGCAAGATCTAAAACGTTATAGGTCTACGTTGCAGATACGAGGTTCCAGCATAATCAGTTGACTCAGCAACTGACTGAAGATGCGAACGGCGCTATATATATCCCTCACCTGACTGGTTGCTCCACGACGGCCGGTTGCATCCAGTTTCTGACGCTGCCCAACTGGCCGACCAGCGGTTCCTCTTTCAGGTTCTTCATCGAAGATCCTCGAGCGTGTAGCGACTCCTGTAGGCTGAACATCGCTTCGAGGCCTCTGCAGAACCGCAGAATATATCCTTCTCTTCTTCTTCTTCTTCTCTTCCCCGGAAACCGTCGCCAAATCTTCTCGAATCGCAAAGATATCCTCCCCAAGAGAAACGCTTTTCACCGCGCACTTCCTCAGCGTCAGGTTCTGCGGAGAATTACGGCGATGTCACCTGAGAAGAATCGTGCACTCCCGAACATTCCCCTAGTACTTTTTATTCAAGATGTCTGTATATTTAATCTAAGAAACACACACATATATAATGCGCTATACGATTACCGCTACAAAACTACAACTGCCCTAATATGCCGAGAAAGCCACCGACCGAGTGTGACTCGCATGCGTTTAGACTGTCCGTGAGATCCGCCGCCAGTGAAGGATAAGAGCCTCGAGTCGCCCCGGAACGAAGCACTTTTCTACGCAGTGTTAAATTCGATTTTATTTGCGACGATTTCTCAGAGATTTTGTCGTTTGAATTCCCTTCGCCGTATAAAACACGAGAGGCTCGGGTGAGCGGTGGGTGGGTGGGTGGTGGGGGGGCACGAATCAAGAGATCCGCTCTCGCTCTCTTTCCGGGACTAAGACAGTGTCCTCTCACCGGGACGAAAGGATTACGACTCTCCGAACGACAACACGCCGTCTCCCTTTTCCCTTTTCCCGACAACGTCTCTTTACCGTTTGTCTCCGTCTCGATCGCGTCTTTACAATTGACTTTTTCCCTCTCGGCCACCGACTCTCTCTCTCTCTGTCTGTCTGTCTGTCTGTCTGTCTGTCTGTCTGTCTGTCTGTCTGTCTGTCTCTCTCTCTCTCTCTCTCTCTCTCTCTCTCTCTCTCCGCTGAGCTATCGTCCTCCAGTGGTCAATCGCCCGAACGCCGCTTGCCAATCGCACCGATCCCCAGTCCCACCGCAGCCACCGTTAGCCCTGCCTACTCGATACGCGGAGAGCGTAGGGAAGGCAGGGCGTCGTCGGCCGCGGCCGGCTCCACGCCTCAAGGGCGAGGCGGCGGCGGCGGCTTCCCCGGGCAGGCGCTTGATACGCTCTCGAGGGCTCCATTAGCGAGACAAAGCCTGGAACGGTTAATAGGCTGGACAAAGCCGGCGGCGAAGGAAGAAGGCCGCACCGCCACGGATTCAAGGGCTCCGATTTAAGCTGTCAGTCAATAATAATCCTCGGCGCGTTAATAAATTACGACAGCGCAGGCGAACGGACACACACACACCCACTGCCCAGGCGCCGACCAATGGAGGCAGAATCCATCGAACGAGATTCTAATAATTTTAATGATATAATAATTCTCTTCTTGGATGCCACCGTCAAGACGACATTACAGACGACAAACGCCTACACTTGTACGGTGAAGTGGTGTGTGTGCGTGTGCGTGTGTGTGTGTGCTATTCTCTTCTTTATTAGCAAATTTCGATGTTAGGCCTACCTAGGCCTATCTGTCGCAGAAAAGAAAGAATTCGTGAAGAAAATTTCCAAACAGGTTCATAGACTCTTGACCAATAGACCTAATGGCAATTAGACCTAGGGGCCTACTGTAGGCCTGTTTGAAACTCTTGGGTCTTCGGTTGGCCTCGGAACCTCTCCAGAGGCGTAGCGAAGGGGGGCATATGCCCCCGGGCGCCGAGGTGAGGGGGCGCCAAAATCGGGTTTTGGGGTAAGTTAAACAGTTAAATACATAATAAATAAGAAGAAACAAGTGCGGCGACCTTTTTTGCTCGTCAGGAGTATAGGGAGAGGGGCGCTGTAGAGGGTTGTTAGGCGCCGAGAGAACGATGTGACGACCTTTTTTGCTCGTCAGCAGTGTTGGGGGCGCCAACGGTACACTTTGCCCCCGGTCGCCGGATACCCTCGCTACGCCTCTGAACCTCTCTCTGGAACTAACTATTTGGACCCGTTGGTTGAAAATGAAGAGTTCCTAGAAAGAGAATTTAGGCTACTTATCAGACCAGATAGGCCTATCTATTGGACTTGTCTCTTCTTTTTCTCCTCCTCCTCCTCCTCCTCCTCCTCCTCCTCCTCCTCCAAGTTCCAACCAAGTCAATTCCCTCCAAAGGTCTGGAGTCTGGATAAAACACTGTGTGTGGCGAAATAACAAAACAAACTCGTTGCACTGGGACCATAAGGCAACACCAGAATCAGGTAATACAAATAATTCACGAATTTCATGGGAAACCAATCGATGACGCCTATGATCGGTGATGAACACGAGAGTTTCCAACAGTTATAGGCTTACACCTGTCAAAGTAGAGTCAATGAGTGTCATACATTATGCATGGTTTAGACAATTTGATGGCATTTAAAAAATCTGATAGCCTAAGCCCAGTTCTTGCCAAATTTCTTATATCCGCAAATCGCCAAGTAATATCTGCCCGCAATTTACAAGAAATATGTGAGGACTTCATGCCTATATCGACAAAAAATCAGTTTCAATATTTTAAAAGGCTGTGATGCCGAAGGACAAATATTCCAAGTACCCTTCCCCCCAATGCGACCCCTGAAAAGGAACGCTGAGAGAATTTTAAATATTTAATGAGTTATAAGGCTTTGAAGGACAATTGTAGTGAATTTAAATTGTACAAATTAATACGAAATTTACCGAAGCAATTGGGAGACCTAAGCTGCAGCCGCAGCAATTAACCTTCGACCTATCGCTCACGCGCAATGGGAATATATATATATATGTATATATATATACATATATATATATGTATATATATATCGCTTTGCAAAGGACAATAATCGCTCGTTGTTAGCGATCAGTTGCGTCAACGCTAAAAATACAAACACCATAGTTACAACGGCAACAGAGCGACGAGTAGCGGCGGCGGCAAACTTCAAAGAACGCCGTTCCTTTTCAAAGGTGACGCCGCCTTTAAACGAAGCGCGATTTCCAATCAAACCTCTAATGGGCACAAGAGACGGACAATTAAAAGAACAAATGGTCATTTTGCTAGATTTGCGCCTCGTAGAAAAGCTACAGCCTAGAATAGAAGAAGCACACGAATACCGTATACAACTTGCACCTCCGACTTGAGAGTATCAAAGGCAAGCTGAGGTAAGTGAACCTGCTAAATGCGCGAATAACTAACTGTTTATAGAACTCCCATCCATTCACATCACATTATAAGCGTCTATAGATGTCTGAATATAATGATTGGTTAACAATTACTTTCGAGCTTAATCACCTTATTAAATTTTAATATCGTAATTTCTTCGCATATTTTACTATTGCAGTCGCTAAAATTAACCGTTCGAGCTTACTATAAGAAACTAGGCCTATTGGTCGATATAATTCCTTCACTTGATTATACTATTCAGGAGGACTATACAACACATAGAACATGAAACCGTTAAGGACATTGCAATATGAATTTGAAACATCTAAAGCACAAAGACATTGATCTCATAGACTTCCTCTAACGAATTAAGGATAAAAGAAATTTTTACGCACGTATATTATACGTGTCTTCATTTCGCATTACCGCAGCAACCAAGGACGTAAACCTGGCGTTAATATTGAGGGGAGGGGGGTAGAATCGTCTATAAAGTCAGGTCAGACCCCCTTTTCGTCTCCCAAAAAGCAAAAAGTCTTGAAGCAGAAAAACGTCATCCTTATATTTTTCTCTGTCCAAATGCCCTGACAAGCAAAAAAAGGTAATCCAAGATGAATGAATGCGGTCGGTTGTAATCCTGGCATTAACATCGTGGGGGAGGAAATACATTTTTACCATAGAGGCATAGACACAAAACATTGGAGGGATAATTGATACTGTCCCCCTCCTACTAATTATTGGGGGACCGTCCCCCGCCGTCCCCGTGTTTTTACGCCCTTGGCAGCAACAGACAAATCAAATAGCAACCAATTTATAGGAACGACTTACGACTACTAAACCATGCAACTATAGAACAGAAGCTACAAACTATATTATTTGTGTGCCTGTGTGTGTGTGTGTGTGTGTGTGTGTGTGTGTGAAGAATTTCAATTGTATTTAATAAGCGGAAGTGGTCATGTGAGAGATGGGGAGAAGAAAGGAAGACAGGAAGTAGAAAGCGTTTGCTTAACTTAAGCTCAGTAAAGACGCAAATTAAGGAAAGCCAAGGGATCTATAGTTAACTAAACCATGGACTACTAGTAGTCCATGACTAAACCTTTGAAAGGCGAGAATTGGAATTTATCCCAAAATCCCAAGAGAAGCAACCACTATATTCCATGAACCACACACACACACACACACACACACGTATAGGTGTGTGTTGCGTTATCATCCTGTATATACTGCTCCATTTCCTTTCAAAACCCTATACTAACCCTCTTAGCCAGTCTCCAGCCTAGTTTCTAACCGAGCCTAGCTCTTTGCAATGGTCACGGATAGCTTATATACCAGCAGTAGATAGACCATAGGCTATATATATTCCCTTTGTCATCCAGCATCTCCTCATCAGCCATAAACCCTGTCAAACTCCTGACATAAGTCAGTCGCATGAATTTCGATAGATTGGGCGTTAGACAAATGTATCTAATGTATCTAATCTAGTATCCACCGGGATCTCTGGGAGTCACTCGGCAGGATATCGCTTAATATGACATCCACTCAGATTTTCCTATATCAGAACCCCTGAGTAAGCCATTCGATGTGATATATATATATATATATATATATATATATATATATATATATATAATAATGTCTTGAAATTCTCTTTAATCTAGATCCCGGGTGCTGATAAGCAGTATCGGAATTAGAATGTCCGAAGTTAAGCTTACGGGGATATGACAGATATACAATACACAATAGAAACAGATAAAAACCGATAAGTAAGCAATTAACGGGGTTTACCAACGAGTGACACAGTCAAGCAAGATCGCTTTCACAACGAGGGGAAAGATGCCGCGTTAACTGAAGCACACTCACTCACCCACTCACACACACATGCACACATCAAGCATCGGCAGAAGCTCCACAGTGTGGATCCGTCGCCCGTGTCCTCAATTGAATGCCTGGCGCACCTCAGTTGCCTCCATACTTCGGTGCACTCATAGTAATTAAGCAACTAGTATATTATAGTCCTGGTTTATGAAAAATAATTGGTACCCAGGCTTAGAAGTTGCCACCGAACGACCCTAACACCCTAACAACATCCGAACACCCTATAACTGAATTTCTCTAAGAAATCGACACCAGATGAACACTATTGCTGGCTGTAGACCTATAAATAATAATAATAGGCCTAATAATAATAGGCCTAATAATAATAATAATAATAATACTTTTAATAATTCTAGTAACCCTAATAATTTGAATAATTTTCAATTTTTTAGTAATTTGAGTTTGAATAATTTTTAAAATAATAATCGTCATCATCCTCGTCGTCATCATCATCATCATTGTCGTCGACTTTGCGGCATTAATTGCCGTCGTCGTCATCATCGCAAGCAACACTGACGGAGTCTTGGTCGTGTTTAGGGGACAGACGGGGGGAGGGAGGGAGGAGGCGCGTGCTCAGCGAGGCGACACAAAAACCCTCTCGACGCCGGCACGAGTCACTGAAGCAGACACGGGATTAATTACGTCGACCACCACTCCTTAATTCCCTCAAAGAAAGCCATCAACGTCGTGAACACGTACCTCTGACGTCGATTCAACAGCCTCGATCAACGGCGGCGGCGGCGGAGGGTTTTCGACGAAGAGGGGCAAGAGATTCCACCCCAGAGGGAGAGAGAGCGAGAGAGGAGGGGAGTCATTCTCTACGGAGCCCCTCGCGGTCTGCTTCGACTCTAACCCTATAGACGAGATGACCCGTTGTTATTCCGGACGAACGCCCCCGTTTTTCTTTTCTACCCCACTTGGGACACCTCCACACGTGGCCGTCTCCATTCCAGCAGGCGTTCGGCCAAGAGGAAGACGCGGCTGAACCGGTCGTTAGACCAGGAATCAAGCGTTTAAACTCTTCATTCGCTGCATGCTTCGGTTCTGATCTGTCACACTTCGTCCGTCACTTGTTCCTATACTCGACACAGTGGTCAGATGTCTTGTTTATGTATACGTTGCATGCCAATTAGGTCAACGGGACGGACCTGCCACAACGTTTTGGGGTCACGTAGACGTAGGCCTACTACCAAATGTTTCTGGTCAAATGTGTATGATATATATCTTAGCTAGATTATATTGCCGGAATTGTATAATGCAGTGCAATGCAATCTCTTTGTACTTAGAGAGGTGTCATGTGCATGCTTAGTGACGCTTTTAGTGAAAGCAACCTTGATAGCAGCCTAAGAATAAGCAGCTACTGTTGTGCTACTTTCCAAGGCGCTATAGAAATCCACGAGATTTTACTTTACTTTACTTTACTATTGATTAAAACTCGAAACGTTGCATGGATGCACAACTTGCCCATTGTTCAATTTGCTGAATACCTGTGTGTGTGTATGTGTGTGTGTGGGGGAGGGGGAGGGGCTGGAGCCAGGAGGGAGTTTGATCCCCACCGATCGAGTAATTCTCTAGCTCCTCTGATTTTCTGGAAAAAACTGACCACTCAATCTACCATTTAAAAACTCTGTAATAAAATGTTTTGTAAATTTATTAGTGAAAACTGCAAGAAGATGATTTCTGGTTTGCTCGAAGTAAGTGCAATATTGACGAGTTAATATGACTTTCTTTGACCAAGACAGAGAATCGTCGAGGCAGTCAGGGAGTTATACTCATAAGCAGAAGCTTACCAGCAGCAGCATAAGAAGTAGAACAAGAAGAACTAGAACAAGACGAAGAAGAGAATAAGAACACGAATAAGAGAAGAGAAGAGGAAGAAGAGGAGGAGTGGAGGAAGAAGAAGAAGAAAATGGATATCTGGACTTCCCATCGTCCTGGATCTTCGTTTGCGATCTCTTCATTTCCGACGAATTTAACCGGATATGATTACACGCAAATATTGGTCGGTAATGGCGACCCATTGACCTTTTCCGCTCAACTCAACGCAAACCGCCAGCCGTAAAAATACCCTCTGCACCGAGATATCGTCGTACGTCTGGAGTTCGACGAAGGGAGAGGGTGGCGCTGGAACGGGGCCCTGGGGACCCGTCTCCCCATTTCGCTTATGACTTCTTCCATGCCTCACGAGTCACGAAAGCTCAGCGTCTGTTCCTCCAGTAAATTAAGAAACCGTTTTGTTAATTATCTCGAGTAGCCAAATGGAACTCACTCATACGTTAAATGCTCTTTGTCACCGCAGTAGTAGTAGTATTAGTAGTAGTAGTAGTGGTAGTGGTGGTGGTAGTAGTAGTAGTAGTAGTAGTAGTAGTAGTAGTAGTAGTGGTAGACTAGTAGTAGTAGTAATAGTAGTAGTACCGGTAGTAGTAGTACAATAATAATAATAAAATAATAATAATAACATCAATAATAATAACATCAATAATAAAATTAATAATAATAATAATAATAATAATTATTATTATATTAATATTATTATTATTATTATTATTATAATATTATTATTATTATTATAGGCCTAATATATAATAGGCATAGTAGCAGCAGAAGCCTGAAGCAATAATAGTAGTAATGGTTGTAGTTATTTGCTCTGTAGTATTAGTTGTAGGCTAGTAGACGTATGTGTGTGTGTGTGTTGTGTTTGTTTACAGGCAGGGACGGCGCTGGGTTTTGTTGGCTGGGTGGGTCTAATGCAATCTACACAACCAGGACCCGGCTCATACTACCCCGCCCCAATTCAAAATTTCTCTGCGGATTTGCAAGATTTGCTATGTGCTCCTGCCCGAGGCTGGGTGGGTACAGACCCGCAGACCCACCCCCTAGCGCCGCCCCTGTTTACAGACGCGTCCGTATCAAAGACGATGGGCGTCTGTATGTGTTTGTTTGTGTGTGTGTGTTTGGCTCTTTTTCTCAACCAAGGTTTGCCTCTAGTGGGCGTAATATTGTTCATCATCTTTATAGTGGTCATATCCAACGCACGGCAACAAATTTATCAGCAACAATACTATGTGAAGTCATTGGTCTATTGAACGAATGAAGGAAAGAGAGATAGAAAGAAAAAAGTAGGAAGGAAGGAAGGAAAGAAAGAAAAAAGAAAGAACCGCTCAAAGTCGTCATTCATAGGATTAAGCAGAAAATAGTAAAAATTATTGACTCTGGCCTCAGTCGCAATGGCGCTGTTATGTCCGCCATCTAGCGAATTGAAGATAGAATACAAATTGACTGAAATGTGCGACTAAAAAGAAAATAATTATTGTAGGTAAGACGACCCCTTGCGAAATGTACCGTTAATTACGACCAATTTCAGTTAGGCCTAGCCAACGTTATAATATTTAGATTAGGCCGAATCATATCCTAATGGAAAAATGAACAACTACTGTCCACTTTAGAATATTACAATGAAAATATTTAGGCTAGCTTAATAACTTTTAAAATGTAAACCTATTTTAGCGCTTGCTCCATTCGGCGTTAGGCCTAAGCTAATATTAGGCCTATTTGAATAATATAATATATAATAATATAAACTAATAATTAATAGGCCAATTTGAATAAAGATTATATAGATCCAGCTACTATTATCGAATGTTTGCAAATTAACTTTGAGAGTCGCAGTCATTAATGCAGATGGCCGCAATTAGCCGACGGAGAGTCGAGGTGGTGATAATGATGATGGTGGTGGTGATGTTTTTAAATGAGGGATTTTGATTTTGAACGCCAAGGATTAACTAATTATAAATCTCTTTTCTTAATGAAGATTTAGCCTATATATCTGCTCTCATTGGCGTAAACTTGGACGCAAAAGTTGGTGGCCCAACCTCTATACTTCCCCCTACTCCATTGGCGTAACCCTGCCATCAACATTGGGAGGGGGGAACAATTTTTAAAAAAAGTATGCTCACTCGTAGATTTGTAAAAATCTAGTGATGGTCTTTTTTGCTTGTCAAACTTTTTTGTTGAGACTTTTATGACGTTAAAAGGCGCGAAAAGCAAATGATGACCTTTTCTCCCATTAAAGTAGCAAAGAGGCACAAACATTTGGGGGGGGGTAAAATGATACTTTTGATACTTTATCCCTAACTAATTATTGGGGACCGTCCCCCGTTGTTCCCCCGTGATTTACGCACCTGCCCTTCCCTATATGATAGCCTCTAAAATTGTGTGGGTTCGAGCCTAAAGGTAAATAATTAATAGAAATTTACGCCTAAACGTCTGCTCTTATTATGCTTAAACAAAAAGCATCTGAATCGACTGTTAGTCAATTACGAATGATTATTATTGCAGAGATATAGGCCTACTCGATTTCTAGATAATAGCCCATTCACGACGTCGAAAAGCATGTTCAACCTTCACATTTGCAATCTAATTCGTTTAACTGGCATGGATTGATTGCTCTCTTTTTGACTTCGCGGGAAAACCAGTCCACCGCTGGAAACCATCACAGCCGGAGATCGATGACGATATCGCGATATCTCCGCCGTGCGATATAAGACGTATAGGGCTATGCGCGATGTTTTATCGAACGGATAATGGTCGTAAGCGATTTACACTGAT
>CM030847.1:8282385-8489885 GCA_018105865.1 Metaphire vulgaris | reverse complement strand
GGGGTGGGGGTGGGGGCATTTTTCATAAACCTAGACGACTAATCTAGTTGCTTAGAATGAGTGCGCTAAAGTATGGGAGAACCAATAGGGGGGGGGGCCAAGCATTCAGTAGGAGGCACGGGCATGCCCCTGGCCCTACTGCTTGGCCTCCTCTTAATTAACAAACCTAAGCTAGGATACGCGAAAGCAAATAGCCTTAAAAGATCAAGGCAAGGAATTTAAACGACGCCTTTAGTTGGCATCCCCTTTAAGCTGGCTTTAGAGTCGACGTGATGAGGGTGTGCAAAAGCAGGGAAATGTCATGAATGTCAATCGGCGCCACTGACAGAGAGTTTCCTTTGTGTCACTCGAGCTGCTTGTCTTTTTCTTGTCGGCGGCTGTCTTCTTAGACAGATCCGAATGATTCGAGTCTTTTGCAGTTGAACAGAAACACAGCCGGCGACCGGATGGAAAGCAGAAATTGGATTTGGAGCAAACGTTGGTTTGGGCGCGAGTCACAAAGAACGGGACAATCGCACCGGGTGGGAGGCGTCGCAAGTAGAACACATATAAACGTGGTACGAGGTTACTGCTAACAAATGTTTCCCGGGTTCCGCTTTGAATGTTTTAAGCAATCAAAATTATCGACAGCCAACTGGAAGTAGGTTATAGTAAGACTACGCCAGGACCAAAATCAGTGGAAAATCAGACAGGATAGCCAAAGTAAAAATTTTCGACTACAGGGTTTCCCAAACATTTTGGAACCCCCACTTCAGCGGGGTTTTTTTTAGCGTGCCCCAACCCTAATCATAGGATGTAATATCGAAAAATGCATTAGGCCATCTGGCGAACGTTAGTTGAAAAGAATTGTATGAGTTTTTAATAAATTGCAAAACAAAAGCTCTTATTCAATTTGATGAAAACATGGTAAATATATTAGACAGAATTATTCATATTTTTGCCAAATAAGACAAAATGAGAGAAATTGATATTGCAATTTCTTGAAAATTATCTTTTTAACATTTTGCCAGGAACATACCTTTGTTACGCGTCTTAAAAATCCTATGAGTATGGCAAAATCGCTCAACCGATAGGTTTAATTCAGAAACATTAAAAGATTTTCTATTGTTATGTGGAGTTTCAGAGCAAAATGGTCGGAATACGCTTTTCTTGCGTTATTGCGAAATAAGATTAAATTTTACAAGTACTATAGCCAGGGTTTCCCAATCTTTCAGAACTGTGCTGCTCACTTCAGTGGCTTTGTAAATTGCTGCGACCCTGCAAACTCTTTGTCAACTACAATTATATGATACAATAATCGTTTTAATACAATCCGTGTATGGAGGAAGGACTGCAGGCATATACATTTTTAAAACCTAAGCCTACTTGCAACTTCAAGGCATGTGACATTGTGGTATTGGTTAGAAAAGGACACTCGTGAATCTAATTTCGCGCTACTCCGCTACCCACTAGAGTAGACTGAGCCCTGCGACCCACTGTTTGGGAAACAATGCTCTAAACCTAACAGATCAACTCCGAAGGTAAGTGTGCGGCAGTGCTGCCATTGGCCAGTTGTTACGGGATCCAATGCAGTTTGTTCCGATAGTTTACGGTTGGTTAAATGAATGTCGCCATCAGAAGAACGTAAAGACGCCGGAGGCGAAGGTTAAGTATCGTTGTATTAATTCCTTTATACGCGAAATCGGATTGTGCAAATACTCGGTCAAAACAATTATTTTAAGAAAACGCACAGAATTAGAATTTTCTGTGAATCAAAAGACTTCTTATTTACTCCAAGACGTATCCGTGTCCAGGGACCGCAAACCCTTAAGACATTGTGTCTTGGCTGGCGAGCCTCGTTGGCTTTAAGTCGTGACTAGGTTATAAATTGTCAGAATCACCTCATACTGTCTTTCCGATTAGCCTTAAATTCTGAGGTTCGTTGACACAAAACCCAATAGGCTATCATTTAAAGGACACAAAGTGGTCATAATGTCCTCTAAGCGGCCGTGTTACGCTGAATTAAGGTTCCGTGGGCCGCGTGGCACGCCCAGGGGCGTAGCGAAGGGTGCGGGGGTACATCGGTATATGGTATATATACCCCTCAAAATCAGATTACCTTAAAATTTTAATTGTGTTTTTTAAGATTTTCAAAGTTTTTTCCAGATTTATACCCCCAGATCACATTATACCTCCCAAATCAAATTCCTGGCTACGCCCATGGGCACGCCCTTCTACCGTGGCCACGACACTCCAAAAATTGAGCACCACAAAGTTTTATGGGGACCTTGAAAATAAACGTTTGACCATCTGATTTTCCGAAACACCAATGCAGAATATCACGTGTGCGAAATCATATAACTCAAAAAACAACGGTGTCGTTCCATTATGCTGGCCAAACCGTTCAATGTTTAGAATAAAATAAAAGGTTTGAAGCATTAGAAAATTGATCCAAATACGAGTATAGGCAGGCAGACAGCTTTTTTAGACATGCGTCAAATACTTCACAGGGTTTTTTTTTAAAAAAGTGGCCCAAGTAAAACTATCACCGGTTGTCGCGTGGTCTCTGATATCCACCTGAAAACGTCTAACATCGTTTCGTTGCATGATATCTAACAAACAAGTCTGTGTCGAAGGACACTTTGCAAGCTTTATCGAATTAATGACCAAGTTCATTGACTTCCTCCAGTCTTCGTCTTCAGCTGACAGGGAAGGAAGGTCGAATGGTAACGCGATCGAGTTAAACGAGAGACAGGAAAGAACAATTTCATTGTCAGGTACGCGACAGATGTTGGCCGCTGCGTCATTCCCCGGCCGTGATCCACTCTTTGGGCTTGATTTATGTGCGATGCGCGGAGCACGCAGCGACGTTTTGCGCAAGCAGAAGAAGTCAGTCTGGCCATCGCACGTCGCACCTGGAAAATCTGCCCGTTCATTGTCTAAAGCCAGGGTTTAAGCACAACTTTTTGAGGCTGCAGGGTCTGTTAGAACAGTTCTAAACTGTTCGGTGGTCAGAGTTATTATTCTACAAGCAAATAACATTTAGCCGAAACAGGGCAAATAGGTCACGGACGACGAGGTCACGGACGAACAGTTCACGTCTATTGGGTCAGCGGACAATTAAGTAACGGACAGTGGCGCAACCAGGGTTCCGGAATTGGGAAGCATCGATATTCGAGATTGAGATTGGTTTCGAGATTGGAACATAGCTTCTCCGACCTAGACTACGCTGACGACGTTGCTCTTCTGGAAACGTCCGTTAAGAACCTAGAAACATCACTCAATCAGATTGAGTCGACAGCCTTAGGGCTACATGTGTCCTGGACAAAAACCAAGCTGCAGAATCTAGGTTCTGGAGGAGACGCAGGAGACATATACGTTAATGGACACCAGGTGGAAAATGTGTCAGAATTCACTTACCTGGGTCCAGAGTTCTGATGGCAGGTGTCAGCGGGACATTACTCGCAGAATCGGCATAGCTGCATCTGCCATGAGATCTCTTCAAAAATTTATGGCGCCAAAGACAGATACAGCTCGGTACTAAGATCCGAATTTATCAGTCCTGCGTCCTGCCAATTCTCTATATGGTTCTGAGACTTGGACTCTGCTTCTACGAGACTCTGAAAGACTACAGGCATTCCATATGCGCTGCCAGAGACAGATTCTCTGCATTCGCTGGTTCGACTTCGTGACCAACGAAGCAGTCTCCAAACAGACTGCCCTCCTGCCAGTGACAGAAATTATCACGCGACGCCGTCTGTCGCTCTTCGGTCACGTGGCTCGCCAGGACAAGAACATTCCGGCCCATCGCGCTCTTGCCTGCGCCATTGCTCGACGCACCGAGACGCGTCCTCCTCCGAGCTGGAGAAGACCTCCTGGCAGACCACGCCGTACATGGCCCCAGCAGATCGGCGATGGTCTTCCTTCCACAATTCTTCATGAATGGCACTCAGCCATCGGTCGCGGTCACAACTCGCGCAACACGAGATTGGCACAACGGACCTCTGTCGTCCATGTGAACAAATGAATGAGTGAATGAATGAAGCATCGATACCAATTCCAGACACATTTTTGAGTTTTAAAAAGTCAACAAACAAAAAGATCATCAAGAATTTCTTGACACATTTAGCACTCAAATGTCGCTTCTGTTGAAATAATCCTACGCCAGCAGACTGTCTCGACAGTTTTTGCACAAATCACACGACTGATCCCACGCGGAGTAGGGGTCCCGGTACCCAGTGTTTTCCCATAGTTGTTTTTTTGTGTCAATATTTTGTAATCTTTTGACATTTTTCACGACGGAGAGCAGATTTTCGAAAGACTGTGCAGTGTGCATGGTGTGCGGTTTGAAATGGCTTTGGAGAAGTGTCGCATTTTGAGCGCTGTAGAATAAAATCAAGGCGAACAGTATATTGACAATCCTTGTACGATTTGACTCATGTGATGATGGTGAATCAAGAAACTGTCAGGGTAATTCGAGTGTTTCATCACTCCTCTGAAAGTTTTGGATGGTAAAATTATTGACTACTTACAAGGCCTAGCCATCAACTTCCATATGGAGCAAGAATAAGTAATTATAAAAATACTTATACAACTATATTATTATTATTATTATTATTATTATTATTATTATTATTATTATTATTATTATTGTTGTTGTTGTTGTTGTTGTTGTTGTTTTGTTGTTTTTGTTGTTGTTGTTGTTTGGAAAGTGTAAAGGAAAACAGTACAAACAAATTAAATTGTCCTATTCGTCGCTGTTCAAATCAATTCTTGATATTTAGGGATTGTATGTGACTGAAATTTCGTCGATGGCCTACCAGACGTGGACATAGGTTTGGCTCACCCATGGGTTGGGTTGGGTCAGAAATATCCTTGTTTATGGTGGGTAAAAAAATAAGTCATGGTTTAAGAAATTGTATCGTATTCCGGTAGGTTGGGTGGGTCAAGTAACCCTATTGATTTAGTGGGTTGGGCCGGGTCTGAATCATTATGGGTTGGGCTCTTTAAAATGGACCCGTGTCCATGTCTGTGGCCTACAACTGGATATTTCAAACTTATAATATCCCGCAATAGAAAAAGGCACCGATGTTTACTTTTGGTCCATAATAATACTGCTCCAAAACAGGTTTGTTTTAGGACTGCATAAATAGCTGTTACGGGACGGCAGTAATGTTGGCTAATTCAAATCTATTTAGTGGCCCAAGAAATTGCCTTGGGGCCACGTGCGGCCCGCGGGTCGCAGATGGTACATCCATCATATCAAGTGATCAATATCAGAGTAGTCAAGATCTTTTGTCTTGAAGATGTTTTGTTTGTTTTGAAGGGATAAGAGAATGTCTTTCAGCTGTTTCATTCATCGAGGGATAAGAGAATGTCCTTCAGCTGTTTCATTCATCGATTTTCAGGAATTTCCGCAAAACTGAAAACTTACGAACACGGACGCCCACAGACATTTTTAAACACAATGGTCACGGTTACGCTACATAAATTTTTTCAGGAAGGCAAAACGCATTTTAGCATAATGGTCACGGTTAATATTTTAGCAAGGTTTTCAAATTCCAATGTGAAATATGGGTATTTGCATTTTCCAGGGGGAGTGGGCAAGTGCCCCTCTTTCTCTAATGTGCGGGCGCCCATGCTTAAAGAAGCTTGAACTACCGTAATTCCGAAAGCTAAAAGATAGTTAGAATTTACGGTATTTTGAGGCAAAGTGTGATTTTATTCAGAATCGCATTTGATAACGAAGAAATATTTGTTCCTCTTTAGCAAAGTTAGTCGAATGAAAGAACCGCTATAGGTCGATTTAAATCTTAACGTTCAAGGCTTAGGAACTAGGCCTACTGAGCAGGACAGAACATTGAGCAGACAACCAGCTTTATCTGCCGGCTGCAAAATAGAAATCAACAGCCGTAAAATTATTTTCACTCTAACAGAAATAAAGTCAAGGCATAAGGGAGGAGAGAGTGAGAGAGAGAAAGAAGAGTGTAAGGCGCTGGCGTAAACTTGTATGAAAAAGTGTGGAGGCTCTTCCTGGCTCAACCCATATACAGTACTTCCCCCTTGCCTTCGGCAGCCTCTCAAAAATTGCAGGAAAAATTGCAGCCTAGCAGCCTAATAGAAGTTTACGCCAACGGAGGAAGGAGAGGTGAGGAGAGAGGGAAAAGGAGAAGAAAGAAATAGAAGAGATAATTTAAACCGTCCCGATATGAAACCTGTTCGGCAACTGTCTGGCTAAGTGCGATGCAATTAGAAACCCGTCATCGTTCAACTCGACTTATTTCGCGCGAAAACGCAAAGCTGCTTGAAAGCATTTGTAATTCACGGTCAGCAAGTACGCCTACACTAAGTACGCCGAGTTCCCCGCGATACTGGATGCCTACTGGATACATACTGTCAGTGGCGGTTCCAGGATTTCTTGGTGTGGGATGAAATGAATTCATAGGAAGTTGGTGGGTGGGGATGAAAAGAGAGGGGACAAATCAATAAACTTTGCCGAAAAAGAAAAGGGCTGACAAGCAAAAAAAGGCATTTTCCCCGAATTTTACTAGACTTTTACCGAAAAATAGGTTGACAAGCAAAAAAGGTCGCCCGCAGTTTTATCCCGTCATTTTACTTGACTTTTACCCTTTTACCCAAAAATAGTTTGCCAAGCAAAAATGAAAAGTCAGGTGGGGGGATGCATCCCCACTCATCCCCCACGTGGAACCGCCACTGCCTACTGTAGCATAGACGTTCGGGCGAAACCCAATCCCACGCATCGTAGATATTGATGAATACGGACCGTCACGTGACTTAGAATGGTCGGTTGATGCTGCTATAGGTTCTAATTGCGTTCCTCTAGGCACGTTACGTGTGGGCGGTCCATTAGGTGTTGCGGTGCTTGTGCGGAACATCAGATTTCCATATTGAAAGCGACGACAAACGATACGAAATAAGAAACCGAGAAAGAAGTAAACGATACAGAGCTTCCGAGAGTAAGTTATCAGTTCATCGAGTGCAGGGTAGAGTGGGTAAGTGGTAACTTGGTAAGTATATAGCGACCACCAGGAAGCATTGTAGATTCTATAAGCGCACAGCTGCATGTATACTGCGTGGCTGCTTAATTAATTCAGAGATGGAAGCGGATTAATGGTCATCAAATTTGATGAGTCTCACGGGTCATGCATGGGTCGTTGAGTCTTGACCCCCATGACTCATGACCCCATGACCCATGACTCATGACCCCATGACCCCCCCATGACCCATGACCCCATCAAGTTTCTAAGACTGAGCAAATGACCAAATAGCGTATGCAATTTTAGGTTCACCTTCATTGATAACTAAATATTTTTCACACAATCTTGAAAAATAAATAAAATCAGATTATTAGTATCGGGTCACAAACCAAGATAAAGATCAAAGTTACAAAAACCCAAAGAATAATCACAAAAACAGTTGTTACTGAGTGTGCAGCTAGGGGTTAATGTTAGCCCCTTAACCGTGTATTTAACTGTAACTCGATGTAAAATGGACGGATATATCCGGGATCCCCAGTAAGGGGTTAACGGCGAGATGCTAAAAGGAGAGGCAGGAGAAGAGAACTAAGTCTCTGTAATAAATCTGCCTTCCAATACACTAAGTTTTTTAATCAAGCAAAATGAGACACAATTGAGATTAACGTAATGCATTACAGTATAGTATATACTGTAATGCATTACGTTAATCTCAATTGTGTCTCATACTGTATATGTATTACAATAATTTTAAATCTGGTACAGCAGAATTTAAATGAGCTTTGATGTGAATAAGTATAGGAGATAGCGAGCGAAAATTTGTAGTGCAAGCTACAGTACCAGTGCCCCCTGTTCCGGAACCATAGCCACGCCACTGATATAATTAATTACATATTTCGGCGTTGTCCTATTATTGGACTAATTTTGTTCGTTACCTGCTAAGTTAATCCATTATCGGATTCAGAAACGACAAAGTAGAACCAGCAGCATTTACGTCCGTACTTAATCGATTCGATGAAAGGTTATCGACCACGCTATACAAGGCGCATACTGTGTACGTCGCATAGAAATGATCCCATTTCTATGTTCCGGTCACTTGGGACATTAATCCGACACTTTTACATGTATGACTGAATTCGATGCCAAGACCACAGAACGGATTTCATTCGCTGTCGTCGATCGGATTAAACGTGTTCAATTCAAGATTTGAAGATAGATAGATAGAGAGAGAGAGAGAGAGAGAGAGAGAGAGAGAGAGAGAGGAGAGAAGAGGAAGAGAAAGAGGAATAGAAGGTTCAGGAGAAGGCCGAAGAGAAGGACGAAAACAAGGAGGAAGAGAAGGAACAGGAGAAGGATGAATAGAAGAAGGGGAAAGAGATGACGAAGACGACGAAGATGATGATGACGACGACAACGATGATGATGATGATTCTAATCGTTTTTGGTGGCGTCGATGGAAAGAAACGGATTCAGAAGCGAAAGAAGAGCTGTAAAGATGAGACTGATTCTTTGCGTCGATCGATGATATTCCGAACAGACGAAGAGAACGACGACAAAGAGAGACAAAGAGACAGAGAGACAGAGACAGACAGACAGACAGACAGACAGACAGACAGACAAACAGACAGACAGACAGAGACAGACAGACATAAAGAGAGACAGACATACAGGCAGACAGACAGACAGACAACGACACTGTAGCCGCAGTCTTCTTCTCCGTCGGAACAAATAAATTGTCGGCAGCGGCGGTCAGAGGGCGCTAGGAACAGACGCAACGCCGAGGGATACAAATTGAAAGCCCGAGCACACACGAGATCGGTTTGTCTTAATTGTGGACTTAATTTTTTTGGTTAAAAAACTTGTCCTTGGGTTATGCGTTTTCTGTGAGTTCTTCTTCTGTGTTCTGGTTATGTTATCACTGCTATAAGCTTCTGTAGTTCCGCGTTTGTGTGTGTGCGTGTGTGTGCGGATGTGCGAGCGTAATAATTGAAAGCCCTGGTTTCACGCCGTTATCTTAAATTCAAAATGTGGACATGAAATCAATTTCCAAACAATTTCTGAAAGTAGCGCAATGCTGTCAATCAACCGCTCGATCAGCGAATGGATACATGAAAACAACCAATCAAGCAAACAATCGATCAATCAATCAATCAATCAATCAATAGTTACTGTACAAGAGTCAGTCATCAGTCAGTCAGTCAGTCAGTCAGTCAGTCAGTCAGTCAGTCAGTCAGTCAGTCAGTCAGTCAGTCATTCAGTCAGTCATTCAGTCAGTCAGTCAGTCAGTCAGTCAGTCAGTCAGTCAGTCAGTCAGTCAGTCAGTCAGCCAGCCAGCCAGTCAGTCAGTCAGTCAGCCAGCCAGTCAGTCAGTCAGTCAGTCAGTCAGTCAGTCAGTCAGTCAGCCAGCCAGTCAGTCAGTCAGTCGCTGAGGGAAACAGAAACGATGAGGCGAAAAGAAACAGCTTCAAAGGAATCTCAAGAGACGAACGACTTGTTTCTTTCTCGTCTCCTTTTCTTTCATCATAGATGCATAGATGCTTGTCTTTGACGATGACTTGCAAAAGACGAATCCTTTGGCACCGCGATTGTCGCGGCAGCAGCAGCAGCAGCAGCAGCAGCAGCAGCAGCAGCAGCAGCAGCAGCAGCAGCAGCAGTGGCAGCGTTGGCAGAAGGTCGTAAATCGCCATTGGCATGTGTATTAGGATGCGAGAGAAGCGTCGCCGGTTGCAGAGGAGAATTTCTTCGCTGTGCAAAGAACAGAAGACGAATCTTGCTCCGGTCGACGTCGACCAAAGGCCACAAATCAGACGCAAATAGAAAACAGCGGCGCTACATGAATAGTTTTCAGTTAAGCGGGTATCGAATAAAATTCCTCTCTCTCTCTCTCTCTCTTCCTCTCTGTCTCCGATTTGCTCTGTAGGCCTAACTGTGTACTATTTCTCTTTGCATATATAAGTCTGTCTTCTCTCCGCTGTCCGTCTCTCCGGTTCTCTCTGGTTCTCTATGTCTGTCTGTCTCTGTGTATCTGCTCTGTCTTCTCTGTCGGTCTCTCTCTGACTGTCTCTGTCTCTCTCTTTCTCTGTCTAGGTTAGATGTGAAGCGGTCGTCCATTGGATCGTCAATCTTGTCAAAGTGTTTTGACTTCGTCGCCACAGCCGAGGATGTTCGTTCTCTGATGTCCTCTTTCTTCTCCTTCTTGTTCTTCTCCTTCTTGTTCTTTTCCTTCTTGTTCTTCTTGTTCTTCTTGTTCTTCTTCTTCTTCTTCTTCTTCTTCTTCACCTTCTACTTCTCCTTCTCCTCTTCTCCTCCCCCTCGTCGTTCTCCTCCTCCTCGTCGTCGTCCTCCTCCTCCTCCTCCTCCTCCACCACCACCACCACCACCACCACCAATACCTCCTCCTCCTTCTTCTGCCTCTTCATCTTCGGCTCCTTCGTATACGTGTCTTTTTCTATCTGTCCTGTTATTCGAGCCTCATCCATCAGAAGCCATTCCGCCTATTTTGCCTTTATTTTCTGAGTCTTAGAAACCACACACGATCATTCCCTGTCAAATATACGGACGGACAGGCCGCTTTCTGTCTTACGACGGTAACCTCCTCTTCTAGCAGCTCAAATGCCTTTCTCTTCTCTCAGTTTCTCTGCCCGTTTGTCTGTTTCTCCTGATACAGTTGCTGTCTTTCTCTGAATTCTCTCCTCTTCGTGTCAGTTACCGCTATCATGTAACAGCGTCGATGTGCTGTGCACTTGAACACTTTAAATAAAAGAAGAAAGGAAGAGATTATGTCAAACGCAAATACAAGTATACCACAAATGCCTTATTTGGCATCGAGGCTATAAAAGTCGATGGCTGTACTGTATGTTCCACGGCTAATTATTTATAACAAACATAATTATTATATTGCGCCGTCGTTCATTTCACATTAACAAGAGGTTAGCGCCTGAATTGATGCTCAGTTCTCAAGTTCAGATCGCACGGCCACCTTTTAAACCGTCAAGTAAAAGCTTGTCATTCAACAAGTAAGTAAGTAAGTAGGTAGAAAACACCCAACTTGGTGCTAACGTCGCCGCAATTCGCAGAGCAAGAGTAACGCAAGACGTTTACAAATCAAAAGCGGTCTTGTCGCAGCTGCACTGATGGGCGAGACGCCTTAAAGGACGCATTAACCCGTTCGCTGGGCGATCTGGGCACTACTACATAGCGTAGACATGATTTCATTTTGACGAATGACGAACCGCTTTCCGTTGGAAATTAAGTCAATTTTGACGAGAATTCGTCGCTTAGCGACTTCTTCTTTCTCCAATCTCTCCCGTTTGTTAGAAATGTCCAGTGACCTGTTAGCGCTAAAGCCCCCCCCCCAATCGACTTAACGCTGTAAGTAGTTAAGAATGACGTATATTTTGCGTTGAGTGACAAACGCGACGTAAATATGATTGTTTCTGAGTTGAGACAGAGTTGCACGACGTACTGTACATGGCAAACTAGCGATGTGCCAATGTCCAACGTGAGTATTCTGGCCCAACCTTTCAGAGTGCATACCTAAAGTATTCGGTATTGGAAAATAAGAAAATGTTGTGAAATGTAGTCAGTAAAGAACAATATTTCCCAGCACCCAAGCCTAATCCTTCAGACGTTCGCATTGACGAAGGCTTAGCCTTAGGGAAGGTGGGGGTGGGTGCCTCAAAAATCTTTCTATCTCTCACCCAGTTCCACAATGTTTCATAAATGCTATAATAAATTGTTGCAAACACATTCACTGATTACGGCTCGCCCCTCATGAGCAAACTCTCGGTACCACCATGTCGATCACGTAATGTGTCAATCTGCTTATACGCATTCTGCCGAATTTACCGGTCTGTATCACAGATTTACATCGTATACCGTCTGGCAATTTATATTCCGGCGCTACATGACAATAAGAAACGCACTGGGACACTGAGTTATGATGCATCACTTCGGATGAAATGACCCTGCACGACTTGCCCTCCCCCCACTTTTCCTCTCTATGTGGCAAATTCATATTATAGGGTTGAGCGCCCAAGAATAAGCAGCTACTGCAGTGCTATTTTAGAAAACGCTGTATGAATCCACGAGATTTTACTTACTTGCTTCGAGAATAAATGCGCTACGCATTCAGTCTAGTTCGCACAACGAGCTCGAAGTGGTCTAAATGTTCCTCGTTCTAATCGTCTTACTCAGTGGTTCTTTACAAGTGGTACTCGTACCCCTTCGGGGTATACTTGAAGGACATTGCGGGGGTACGCAGAATGATCAAAAAGTCTGTATAAATATTGTAGAATTGTTTTGCACTAAATTAGAAATTCTAAAGAAAACCCCACTTTCTAGCATGCTCACAATCTGTGACAGATGTCTGTTGAAATTTTTATTTATTTTGTCAATTCACTGCGGAGCTTAAATTTTTGTCATGATGGGATACGTCATACGGGTAGGAGTAGGGGTGCTAAGCTCTTTATACTTGTTTCAGGGGTAGGTAAATCTGAAAAGGTTAAGAATCACTGGTCTTACTCAACAGATATCAAGAGATGTTAATAAGTAAGCGCGCAAGCAGACAGGCGTAACAGTCTTCAAATTAGCTAAGCGCATAGGCTATATATATATAATATATATATATATATATATATATATATATATACATACATACATACATACATACATACATACATACATACATACATACATACATACATACATACATACATACATACATACATACACATATATACATACATATGTATACATACATATAGATACATATACATACAGTATATAGTAAGATTATCGTTTGCGTGTAGATTTAGAAATCTGCACGACAGACGACAATCTTACCATCTGCGGACGTCTCCATATTTTCTCTGAGTTTCGATTTCTGAAGAATTGGAGCTCCCTCCCAACTGAACTTGAGTCTAAGCCATAATTTGCATCAGGTTTTATAATGGATCTTGGCTTAAATCGAAGACTATTCGGCACACTTTCGTCTATCGAATCCAAGATTTTGTCCTTCGAGTTTTAACTTTTAATTAGGGCCTATATCAAGAGACAACGTAGACGCCCTGCGCATGTTCGCAGAATTTGGGTTTTAAATAAAGCCGATTGACACCAAACGTGAGATAAAGTTTAGCTTTCTTGGAAGCCATTTTGATCCTTTTGCACACTCGGTTCTTACACTCAAGATTTCCGCTGCAGTTTTTGTCCGACTACATCAGGGCATTTTGGGAAACATTCGCGGGTCGCGAGTCGCAGGTCGTGAGTCGCGGTTCCAACATTTTGGAATCGCGACCCACTTCAGCGGCTCTGTAACGTGCCGCGATCCAAATTATAGCATGCGATATGGAATACACTACGCCACCTGGCGAACGTTAGTTAAAAAGAATCTTCTGAGTTTTTAATAGATGGCAAAACAAAAGTTCTGATTCAATTAGAATGAAAATATGACATATATTTTACGCAGAATTATTTATAATTTTGCCAAATAAGACAAGGGGAGAGAAATAGATAATGAAATTTCTTGAAAATTATCTGCTTTAAAATTTTTCCAGAAACATACCTTTGTTACGTGTCTTGAAAATCCTATGAGTATGGCAAAATCGCTTAACCGCCAGGTCTGATAACTACCTTTGGGGAGATTCCCATTTGTCAGTGGGAGTTTCAGAGCAAAATGGTCGGAATACGCTTCCCTTGTGTTATTGCGAAATAAGATTAATTTTTAAAAGTACTATAGACTAGGGTTTCCCAAACTTTTAGAATTGTGCGACTCACGTCAGTGGCTTTGTAGCATGCCGTGACCCTGCAAACTTATTGTCAACTAAAATTGGATAAACGCTAATCATTTTAATATAGGCCTTGTACGGAGGTTTGCAGGCATATACATTTTTTAAAGTTAAACCAAGGCCTACTTGCAACTTTCAAGGCTGTGACATTGTGGTATTGGTTATAACATGACACTCTTGAATCTAATTTCGCGTTTTACCGCGACCCACTAGACTGAGCCCTGCGACCAACTTTTGGGTCGCGGTCCACAGTTTGGGAAACACTGGAGTAAATGATACGACAGTGGCCAGTGAGATCCTTGAGGATTACGATATTTCCTTGAATTTTGGCCTAAAATAAGTCGAATTTGGCACAAATCATTGCACTGATTATGTTTTTCATTTGACAGACACTTCCTTACAGTTGCACTTTAGACGTTCATGCCAAGGTTTTGATGGCACTTTTTGTCAGATCGAATCTCAGATAACAGCGGTGTCGATTTTCAATTACTTGGATGTTTCCTGGAAACGATATTATTGACATAAACCTGGAATGGATCTTAGTTCAGTTCTTTTGGATTCCTCGTCATGTATTGCATCCACGACTTCATAGCAGTCCGTGAGCCCCGGTCCATATGCCAATGTGCTCCTCGCCATGTCCAATTTTCATATATGAATTCTTTTGTTGAATCTGTATTTGAAATTAGCCAAATTTGACAAGAAATGCAAAAAATTACTTTGTTCTATCGCCAGTCTAGCTAGCTGCACTCAGTTTTCATATGTCTCACTGGATGTATAATAGGAACAGGGAGTCTTGGTATTATTTTAGTAAAAAATACAGTGGCGGTTCCACGTGGGGGATGAGTGCGGATGCATCTCCCCACCGGACTTTTAAGCCTAGTAAAATTACGGGGAGGGGGAATGCGAATGACCTTTTTGTCAACCTATTTTTTTGGTGAAACTGTAGTAAAATTAGGGAAAATTGTAAAATTAGGCGAAAAATTGCCTTTTTGTAAGCCCTTTTCGACAAAGTTTATTGATTTTTCCTTCTCTTTTCATCTCCCCACCCACTTCCTATGAATTCATTTCATCCCCACACCAAGAAATCCTGAGACCGCCTCTGACAAAATACACATAGATGTCAAAATAGTACCAAAATGTTTAATCTTCACCCCAAACAAAATATTGTGCTCCCGACCCAAGATTGAATCGAGCGGAGGTTGTATGGTATGGGGGTGGATCAGCACCGGACGTGGGGGAAGAGTAGAAGGCTGCGCAGACATATAATCTTGGCACTTGCACGTGCACGCCACGCGCGTAGCTGCGAGTGATGCAGCGGAGTGCTGCACTACGCAGACGACCATGCGTGACACTGATTGCATGCATGCACTCCCGTGAAGGCGATTCCAGGTCACTCTCATCAGCGTGTTGCTGTCGCCAACAAAGGAGGACGGATGACGGAAAGACGGATGGAAGATGGAACTGCTTGGCGATCCCTGGATTTCTTTAGTGTGATTTTAAAACAATCTGTCAGTAATCTGAACTTGAACACAGCAGATGCTGCAAAAAAAAGAGAATCTTTGATTTTTGATGGAGTGGTTTCCGTCATATGCATAAACGAATTCTTTTTGTCCCTCGTTTTTTCTCTCTTCTCACGACGCCTTCCGCCAAATAATGAAATCAACGCCCAACGCAAAGAACAGTGGGGCCTGTGTTGCCGCTTCACTTTTGCAACATCGGGGCCCCAATGTGACAAAGATTGGGCTGGTCGCCAATAGAAAAATGATAGGAAGACCGCCAGTGGCTATTATAGCCACCTAGACATTGGGGGGCGTTTAAAAAAATTTTTTGAGGGGGACAGACATTGTGGAGGTCATACAACTTGCCAAAATGTCAAAAAAATTTTTTTCGCTCGATTCAATCTTGGGTCGGGACCACAATATTTTGTTTGGGGTGAAGATTAAACTTTTTTTGGGGGGATGGGAACTTCAAACTTTAGGGAAATTCCCCCCAGAGAAGGCCTAGAATAAACACTGGAAGGCCGCGTAGAATTTTTAAAAAATCGCATTTCAGACGGGCAGCCCGTGCAACCAGAACCGAGACTATGGCGCCTCTGCGGTGGGACTGGTGTCAGCCGATGTGTGCGTGTGTGTTTGGCCTCCTCCACGTCCTCCTTCTCCTTCTCCTCCTCAGTGGCGTCATTTCTCCTCTTGGGGCGAGAAAATTTTGTAAAATTTTCTTTTCAAATTTTTTAATTTTTTGAAAATTTTTGACTGAGTTACTCCTCAAAAAAAGTCGACGACCTTTTTTTTTTTTTTTTTTTTGCTTGTCGGCCCTTCTTAGGTTATTAATACATTAGAAATTATTATTTTCATTTCCTTGGGGGCCTCCACATTTACATTATAGATTAATATTTCTTTCTGTGACGCCAAAAATGACGCCTCTGATCCTCCTCCTCATTTCGCCTCCACTTTTCTTCCGCTTCAGACGACGCAAACCGATCTCCCATCATTTCGCCCACGCAGACGCGCGTTCGCCGCGGCGTCAAGAGGATCCGACGGCGACGAAGCTAATTCGAAGAAAATTCCGTCGCCAAATGGAATCTCGCGCGCTCTGGCACCCGGGCGCCGCCGCCGCCGCCGCTGCTGCTGCTGCTGCCGTAGCGGCCGCTGCCGCCCCCCCCCCGCGGCCGAATAAGTGGGGCAACGTCCAGCAGAACTAATTTCTGAATTTGCCGGCATCTGATGCGAATAAAAATCGAGTCCACATGTCCACCCACACTGAAAGAGAGGCGGACAATAATTACAGATTGCAATAAACCAAATGAAACAGGCACATTTGCTCTCTCTCCCTCCCTCCCTCTCTCTCTCTCTCTCTCTCTCTCTCTCTCTCTCTCTCTCTCTCATATATATATACATGTATGTATATATGTGTATATATGTGGGTGTGTTTGTGTGTGAAAGTGTAAAAGTGTGAAAAGCTATCATGTTTATTATATTTTTACATCGCGATCATAAGTACAAAAATTATGAAGAACTGAAATTTAATATGTGAGCTGTCGGCATTTTATACTGCGAATTGTGTTTTTATTTTTCTTGTAGAAAGAAAGAAAGACAGCCGTTGTAGCAAACAGACGGAATTTCGAATGGAGGAATGTCTGTAGAGTGTGCAGTGTAGAGAGGCAGCGACAGTGGTTTTCAACACAAGAGAAATCTCACAAGCCCACTTAAAATCCAGATACTGTGGCGTAGACCCATAAATTGATACATAGTCATCCGGATATAATTTGCGACCGCCCTAGAGACGTATAATAGGCTGACATGGGCAGATCAACGTCGCCCGGACAGACCCTCATTCATCTTTGTCCGGCCATCAAATTTCGGCCACAAAGTGATCGGAATTCGCGGTAAACGCCGTGTTAATGCGCATTTGTTAAACGAACTGGAAAACCACCCTCCTCCTCCTCCTCCTTCTCCTTCTCCTCCTTCTCCTCCTTCTCCTCCTTCTCCTCCTTCTCCTCCCTCTCCTCATTTTCCTCCTTCTCCTTCTCATCCCTCCTCCTCCTCTTTCTCCTTCTCATCGTCTTCCTCATCCTGCTCCTCCTCCTCCTTTTCTTCTTCTCCTCTTCCTCTCCTCCTCCTCCTACTTCTCCTCCTCCGTCTCCGTCTCTTCCTTCTTCTTCTCCTTCTCATCGTTTTCCTCCTCCTCCTCCTCCTCCTCCCCGCCCCTCTTCTTCTTCTTCTTCTTCTTCTTCTTCTTCTTCTTCGTCTCCTCTTCGAATTCCGCGCAATCGCTGCCTAGGCCGACGAAGTACTTGAAAGGCATTTCGGTCGATACGTGAAAGAGAATCGAACCGCGGTCGTCGTAAGTTGCGATTCGAGCGCGTTCGACACGAACGAGTGATTCGCCGAATCGATGCCGTTTACCGCTGAATATTAAGTTAAGTTGCACCGGGTGCGGTCATCTCATCCGACGCCGCCGCCGCCGCCGACGCCGCCGCCGGCCGGGGAAAAAAGCAAACTCGGAAGTTTGTTGGAAACTGGAAAGAGGCAAACAGTGGCTGGCCTTGAGCGCGTAAATCAAATTGGAGATATAACAAGACGCATTGCACTGTTCGGCACGTTCTTCACTCCTCGGGCATTCACTTTTTACCAGCACTCCTCTTTCATCTAACGAGAATTCAATGCAGTCTGCTTATCACGTGTCATCAAACGAAACAGGTAAAAAGGCGCTTCAAAAGAGTCTAGCGACTGCAGTCAGTGTACAACCTGAAATTTAACGTATTTTGGCTTGCTGCGCTTTTAAGAGGAAAGTGTTTATTATTATTATTATTATTATTATTATTATTATTATTAGCATCATCATCATCATCATCATCATCATCATCATCATCGTCGTCGTCGTCGTCGTCGTCGTCGTCGCCAGCGGCGTAGCCAGGAACTTGATTGAGGGTGTGTGTGTAAATCTTAATTTGTCATTTGTTATTTCAAAATCAAAACATGTATTAATGCCCCACATGTGAACAAAACATCCCTGCTTATAATTATAATTGTAATAATAATAATAATAATAATAATAATAATAATAATTATTATTATTATTATTATACTTCAGGATCCACAATGGAGTTCGCAGATAACGACACTCAAGGCATCCCCATTCAACGCCAATCGTCTGACCCGTGGCCCATAAACCGACTGCGGCTTAGGACCAGCGTTCAATGCAACAACATGACACGAACTCTACCGAACGTTTCCGAAGGCGAGCGAAACGACGACGACGACGTCGGCGACGGCGACGGCGCCGTCGCCGTCGCCGTTATTCTCCACCATCCGATCGTCGGCTGCGTCCTCACCTTCTTCGCCGTCTTTACCGTCGTCGGTAACGTGCTCGTTATCGTCGCTGTGGTCAAGGAGCGCTACCTGCGCGCTACCGTCACCAACTACTTCATCGTCTCGCTCGGTCTCGCCGACCTCATAATCGGCGTCCTGGTGATGCCGTTCAGCATCTCGCTCGAGGTGACCGATCACCGGTGGTTGTTCGGCGTCGACTGGTGCGACCTGTGGCACTCGTTCGACGTCCTCGCCAGCACCGCCTCGATCCTCAACCTGTCCGTCATCGCCCTCGATCGCTACTGGGCCATCACCGACCCGATCGCCTACTCGGCCCGGATGACGTCCGGGCGCGCCTTCGTCCTAATCGCTCTCGTCTGGATCTGTTCGTCGGCCATCAGTTTCCCGGCGATCGCCTGGTGGCGTTCCGTTCTCGCCCACCCGACGCCCGACTGGACGTGTCTGTTCACCGAGGACGCCGGTTACCTGGTCTTTTCGTCGATGGTGTCCTTCTACTTTCCCGTCTCCGTCATCCTGTTCGCCTACTACCGCATCTACCGCGCCGCGTCCGAACAGATACGAAGTCTCCGGCGAGGAACGAAGACGATGGCTTCGAACGGCCTCAACGGCGAGGTCATGACCCTGAGGATACACCGGGGCGGGAGAGTCGACGGCAGCGGCGGCGGCGGCGGCCGTGGTGCCGCCGGACGTGCCGCGCTACCATCGCCGCCAGGACCGGCGGCGGCGGCGGCGGCGGACATGCCGACGACGACGGTGCCCTCCTTCGAGACGTCCTCGTGCAGCAGCGATACGGACAACGGCGGCGTCGGTTCGACCGGCAGCGGCGCCGACTGCGGCAGTCCCTGTCACCTGGTCAAGGGGAGCAGTCGTCGGGGACGCTACGCTGCCATGACGGCGGCGGCGGCGGCGGCGGCGTCCGGTCGGCCGTCGCGACTGGTGTCGCGTCGGTGGAAGCACTTCGCCGTCAGCCGGAAGCTGAGCAGGGTCATCAAGGAGCAGAAGGCGGCGAAGACGCTGGGCATCGTGATGGGCGTCTTCTGCATGTGCTGGGTCCCGTTCTTCGTCACCAACTTCCTGTACGGCGTCTGTCATCACCTCGGCTGCGTCCGACACGCCGACGTCCTGTTTCGGGTCTTCGCGTGGCTCGGTTACCTGAATTCCGCCGTCAATCCGGTCATCTACGCCGCCTCGATGAAGGAGTTCCGACGGGCGTTTCTGCGCCTGCTGTGCTGCTGCTGTCCCGCCGCCGGGGGCTACTACTACCGGTTCACGCCCTTTCGGGCACGTTCGCACGCCGTCTCCAACCCTCAATCGACGACGACGACGACGACAGGGCTTGACCATCATCACCACCACCACCACTACTACCACCACAAGTCCAGCTACCGATGCGGAAGGTAAAAATACCGGAAAGGTAGAAGCTGTCAGGACAACCGTCTGTATGGTCCGAGAGAGATCGGGGGACTATATTGGGCGTCTTTCCACCTCTAACGGTCGAACCGTGGTCAGCTTCAGGACACGCATTCGTTGGTCGAGGGTGCCGAATGGAGAGCTACAAGTCATCAGTGGTCTACTACGGAAATTGCCATCGCTTTGAATCGCCAGTTTTCTTGAAATGTTTACGATGTCTCGTCGAAATCCGTCTCATTCATCTCAATTATACTCGGTTTTTAATTAGTAACCGAAAGCCAAGGCATTGTTTTGTTATTTGTCGTTGCAAAAACACGAACATAAAAAGGAGAATACAGGAACAAACCTACTTGAGGACAAGAGGACAAAGAATAAGATTACACAGCAAGACCATAATGGGCGAAACGTAGTGGTCTCACGCAGGGCAAACACTATACTGAACCACGCTAAACCGTGTTATTAAAAACTAATACTCTTTCACCTTGAACGATCTAAGTCAATTTTCAATTTGTCATTCACAAAGAATGGATCTGAATGTTGCCATAAAATATGGCGTTGTCGTGAACTCGAAGCGTTACATCTATTTTCCTTTCATTTCTTGACCGCGTCATTTTTTAAATAATAAGCGTTGATAGACAGTAAGTTGAGACGGATTATATTGGTATTCTTAGGAAAATCTGACGCAATTAAGATGGAGATTCAAGAAAATGTGGTTTAAGTCGAGTGTTTCTTCACTGCGCTGCGAAATTCTTGAATAGCTATGCACCTACTGTAGCAGAAGCCCTTCCATTGTCTTACGCCAAACAGAGAATCAATTTAAGCTTAATAGTATTTTGTCGTCTAGAAAACCTGCGATACAACGAACCAGGCATCTTGAGACACGGTTCTCGATCGACTTTGTAGCCATTTCACTCGATACTCGGCAGTAATCTCTTCTGTTGATGTGCCTCGTTCTCGTATACTGTCACTATAGAAATTTCGTGTTTACTTACTTACTTACTGTCTGTGGTAGCGGCAAGTTGTGTCCAATTGTTAATCGACATGCTTCGGAATTCATTGCCTGCATCATCGTTAATGGACCGTTGGTTAAGAATCGCGTGCCTGTCTGCTAAAGAGAAGCCGTACATGCAGTGCACTATTTAATGTTGAAACCATTCTGTTCTGCCATTTTCTCATAATATATCTGTAACCATATCAACGAATTGACTGATCACTATTTGAAGTTTTATGAAAAACAGAATTTGATGGGAAACAAAATAGAATCATACGAAGCTCATATGATATCTCCCCTTAAAACGAAAGCATTCCAAGATAAGATACGATTCTGTATAGAGTTTGTTTACATTTTGCTAGCAAAAAGTAGAAAAACAAAACCATCGACATAAGATGATTTTAACTATGCAAAAGGGGACCAAATTTCCAGTCTGCTTCAGACTCTTTGCAATTCTCAAAACACTAGGATATTATATATATATACCACTATATATACCACTATATATACCACTATATATACCACTATATATACCACTATATATACCACTATATATATATATATATATATATATATATATATATAGTGCTAATAACAAAATATAAATAAGCATAGGCAGTGGTCAAATACACTGGCATATCCAAGGCAAAGACGTACATGGGTTGGATTAACTCATGGGTTGGGTTGGTTTGGGTTGGGTCAGACTTTCCCATATTAATGGCGGATTGGGTTGGGTCAGAAAATAAGTCATGGTTTAAGAAAATATAATTTATTACTGTGGGTTGGGTTGAGTTGGGTCAAGTAAACCCATTATCGGCATGGGTTGAGTTGGGTTGGAGATTTGATAGGTTGGGTTGGATTTGGATTTAAAATGAACCCATGGACATCTCTGATCCAGGGCTCTGGAATATGGGGACACACTGACATTTTCGATTAAATAATTGTCTGACGAGCAAAAAGGTCTTCAAGTAGTTCTTCGCACATTCACGTATTCTCTTCAAACATACTGCCTACCTCCCACCCACAAAAATCTCAACTGTTTTGTGCAAATCTCACGACAGGTCCCAAGCCAGACTAGAGCCTCCGTCGCTATACGCCAATGGTCAAGTAATAACATAACGTGAGAAAAATAAGCCATAAATAAAGGCCTATATAATATTACAGTTTGGTCGGATCTTCTTGTGTTTCGTTGCTTTTGGGTGTCGAGAAATAAATAACAGTCGCTAGGTTTTGATAATTGCAAACATCAACCTTTGTCAATGATCAGATACGAGTTTTTTTCTAGAGGAGCATCATTAACAGTAGATCGCGTCGTAGAAAGTTAAGTGCGTAATGCTACAAGTACTGGCGCTCGTATGGAACCTAAAAGGGTGCGATTCAGATTGAAGGCAACGCTAATCTGCAGGGATATTCAAGAAATTTTATGAAGGACTGCATTTTTTATGACTGTTGCCCAAGGGTCAGGTGCTTTTGACAAAATGTAGTTAATAGGCAATAGGTACAAACAGGTGCGTTGTAAAAAGAAAATTAATTTTTTTTTCGCGGGTCATTTCACAACCCTTGGCGGACCGGATCTGGCCCGCGTGCGGCCCTTTGAATACCTCTGACCCACAGTAATTTGAACGTGTGAGAATACGTAGCCTGATCATCAGTGGCGGTTCCAAGAATTTTTGGTGAAGAGATGCAAGGCATTTTTAGGAAGTTGGTGGGTAGATGCAATGAATTTTAAAATAGGAAGTTGGTGGGGAGGGGATGAAATGAAATTCCGAAAAAGGTGACAAGCAAAAAAGGCATTAACAGTGTTTTCCCCGACAAATGTACATACAATTTCACGAAAAAGGCTCTGAGAAGCAAAACAGGTCATCAGCTCTGTTTAGTATGCAGACACCTAGCGTCAAACGCTGATGATAAGCAAAAACAGCTCAGTTGGGCGATCATCCCGCGACGCATCCCCAGTCATCCCCAACGTGGAACCGCCAGTGGCGTCCGCCTTAATTCGAAATAATAGAAATGCGCTGGCGGCGAGAAACAAACAGAGTAACTGGACAAAACATAAAAAATTAATCTTTAAGCATGCACGGCAAATGGAAGCTTGATTACTAGCTCACCCAAACAACTGCACCCTTCTATAGACAAGGCCAATATCGTATTCATGGAGGCACTACAACTGGATGGAATTTCACTTTCCAGCATCATTGTAGACCTCTCATCAACCATAGTGACGTCTATCTCCAAATTTAGTGTGAGAAAACTCAGATAATTTGGGGCAACGACCAAATTTACAAAGCAGAAAGGTCATAATCTTTTAGAATCGCTCGGATGGACGTTAAGGTGCTTTCTAATGATTTTAAACAGCGAATTTACTTCTCTGGTCATCCCTGTAAACGTTCTATGAGTCTATCAGGACGTTTATGCACAAAATGTGCAGCGATTAATTGAAAACGTGCAGTGGTAAAATGACAATTTTCTGTGCTTTGTGCAGCGAGACAATTTTCCCAACGACCTTTTTGTCTGATTGTCCACAAATTTTCTGAGTTTAGTGCAGGGATCGATTATGATTTTCTCTAATTAAGGCTCTGGAGTCTATAGAGCCTAAACAGTGTATAAGGCCTATTGGGCCTAACTCTTGGATCTTTTCTAAAAAGAATCTGGCATAGGCATTTGGGAAATGTTAGCATCTTCTTTTTTTGTTTTGTCGACATATATACAGAATGTCATCGTGTGGTAAAGTCTGCTTAGGCCCGACCTATCCGACCTATCGAATGCCTACTGTACGTTATTTTTAAGACTCACAACAAAGTACGGAGTGCAAAAGAAGATTGATCTAGCGCCAAATACAATAGACCACAGCATGTAGACGATTTCGACTCGCAGTCGGTCGACTCTAAATACTTTACATGCATGGAAACCTGGTGAAAATCTATTTCAAGCGGAATCGAAGATACACCGCACAAGATCCGGTATCTAATCCGTCACAGAGCCGGATACAAATGGAGAAGAAGAAGAAGAAGGAGGAGGAGGAGAGGAAAGAAGAAGACGACGACGACGATGGCGTCTTAGTTGCGGACGACGAAACGGTCAGTCTTAAGCCGAGGATCACGCTTATCAGCGGCGTTACCGTCATCGTCGGAAGCATAATCGGATCCGGGATCTTTCTCAGTCCGAAGGGAGTCCTGCAGGAGACGGGATCGGTCGGTCTGGCCCTGCTGATATGGCTTCTCTGCGGCGTCTATTCGATGATCGGAGCCTACTGCTATACGGAGCTGGGCACGGCGATTGTCCGTTCAGGGGCCGACTACGCCTACATCTTCGAGGCGTTCGGTCCTCTTCTGGCGTTCCTCAGACTCTGGATCGAAAGCATGATCGTCCGGCCCTGTTCCACTGCAGTCATCGCCTTGACGTTCGCCAATTACGCCATCGAACCTCTCTTTCCGTCTTGCGAACCTCCTGCGATAGCGATCAGGTTACTGGCAGCGCTGTGCATAGGTACGCATACGACAGCGCTCGAAGCGAAAAAGCGCTTTTACTCTATCTAGTACTAGACGATGATAATAATAATAATAATAATAATAATAATAATAATAATAATAATAGGAATAATAATAGGAATAATAATAATAATAACTATAATTGTAATAGAACAGTGGCGTAGCCAGGATTTCCGAAGGGGGTTATGATTCCCATGAGTATGCCAACTTCGAAAACTTCTAACAGGCAAGAAGGTCGTCGCCTATTATTTTGCTTGATTAAGTGAGTTATATTGTATAGGTATATGAGCTCGTACAACTGCAACTGTATTGATATTTTTCTTTGCCTCGTTTTTCCTTTTTTTGCTACCTTAAACCCGATTTTGGCGCCCCTCCACCTGCAGAATAAGAATACGCAATACATTTTTTTGGTCGGGCAACCAAGAGGGCTTAACACCCTAACCTGCTTTGCTACGTCACTGCAATAGAATCTTTATTCGCAAAAGTAGATAACACAAGACAAACACCAGCCTAACTAATAACTACACATTCTGGTATTATCAGGGACGTAGCTATGAATGGGCTTGGAGGCTCAAGCCCCCACAACCTGAAGCTACCTCCTCAAATGAATTCAAGCCCAAATGGCATTATGGTATTGTGGGCTAAAAAGGAAGAAAGGGGTGTGAATCTTGGTCTTCAGCCCCCCCCCCCAACCAAAAATACTGCCCATGCCTAGCTACGTACCTGGGTATTATACATAATTTTATAATAATGAATTTATTATAATGATTCACATGAGATATTTATTTCTAAATGAGAATGAATTTTCTATTTACAGTACAAAGGATGGCGTGTTCTGTGAATGTCCATCAATAGACAAAAGTTGGCTAAATGCAATGACTTCTATGCTTTGCAGTGATCTTAACGGTCGTAAACGCATGGGATGTGATGTTGTCGATGAGAGTTCAAGACGTCTTTACCTACGCCAAACTTCTTGCATTAGCTCTTATCATCGGAGCGGGAATTGTACAGTTAGCCAGAGGTAAGCACAGACCGCGTCGATAGTCAACGAAACAGCTGTAAATTTGCATGCATAAGACGGCGATATCACAAATTACCATGTTTCCTCCAATAGAAATCTCCAATAGAAATGCGTTCTTTTTCTTATAACGACGTACCGACTGCATGTACCAAAGATATGTGCCAAAGAAAGACGTCAAATGCGTCAACGAATGTATTTAGGTGCCAATAAGATTACTCCACATTCTATGTTTCTATGTGAATTTTTATTTTGCTGGGAAAACGCGTCGAAAAAATAGAATAAAAACCTGTTTATCAGAACCTTTGACGCCTACATTCGCGTTTATTTTATTGATCTACGCATGGTAAGGGACCCAAATGTGACTTCGCAACCAGTGGGGGTTCCACGTGGGGATGATTTTTTTTCGGAGAAACCTGGGTAATGCATCCCTACTATAACTTTTTTGGATGACCTTTTTGCGTGTCAACCTATTTTTGTAGTAAAAGTCTAGTAAAAAAATTAGGGAAAACTGCGGATGACCTTTTTGTTTATTGATTTTTCCATTCTCATTTTTCTCTCCAACTGTCCTAAATTAGAGATTTCAACCCCCCCCACCAATCAGCCTGGAACCCAGAGACGGCACAGGGTTTTTGTTGGTTTCCATTCTCATTTCATCCCCCCCAACCCCACCTCCAAATCAAAATTTCTCTGCAGGTTTGCACCCTTGCTCAGGTGTCCACCAACTAAATCCGGACCCGCGGACCCACCCTACCGCCACTGTTGGAACCGTCAACAAAAATATCAACAAATCGCTTAATCTGTGTTAAGTCTGGAACTCTGTCTGGCCGATATCAAACAAGTGGCCATTAATTTTTAAAAATACAATTTACTTGTTTTGTAGTCCACTAACCGATATAACTGCCGTATCGCGTAGCACATCATTGCACCCCACTCACTCCACCCCCCTGCCCTTTCTGGGGAGTGGGGAGTCGTTACACAAAAGTTAGTGAACGACCCAGAAAGCATTACAGCCTATGTCCACATTAAGAGGACCTGTGACATGGATTTCGAAAAAAATCGCAAAGACACCAAGTAACGTGTTTTTATTTTGTTATAATGAGCTCAGAGATCAAAGAACAGGGTAGCAGGGACAAGGACCTTTTTATTTGTCGTCGCTACAGTTGTTTTTCTTGCTATCTGGCGATTTAACTTTGACATTATCCAGATCATTACAAAACACTGCAACCTCTTTGTAGCCGGCGACATCAACAATTTTTAGAACCGATTAACGTCACATGAAAAGGAACGCCATGGCACTCGCTCTCGTTATAGGGAAGTTGGCAGAGTGGTAGCAACGCTGGACGATAGAGCAGACGGTCGCGGGTTCGATACCCGCAGGAGCCCTAATGTCGACAAAGCCTTACTCGCTAAAGGGCGGTGGCAAAAATGAGGAGCAGCGTTTAGCTGCGAGGTAAAACGTGGGTCTGGGGAAAGTAGTAATGGCAACCAACCCCAGATTAGTGGCTTATATTACTTACATCGTTGATTGCCTAGACCGGAGATAGGAGCCGGAACCCAACGCTCGAATTCTAGTACGGGAGCTACCTGTACCTTTACCTTTAACAGGGCTTAGAACATTTGGATTTAAAATAACTAGAGTTTTTAGTTTTAAAAAACTTCTGAAAACTTGAAAAAGGCAAAATTTAGTTTTTTAAAACCGAGAAATTAAAAACTCATCTTCATTGTTCTTTAACTTTGTTACACTCTGCACTCAACCGAACACATTTGCGACAAGAATATAGAGAAGAAGGGGCCATGAATGTTGACACAGCCTTTTATTATTATGTTGGTCACAACTCACAAATTGGACCTTGTTTCAATACTATTAAAATTGGCAGTCGTGTGTTTTTCACTAACCAGGAGAATCGGAAAACTTCTTGAATCCGTTCGCAGGCAGCAAACTAAACCCCGGATCAATAGCAATTGCCTTCTACCAGGGATTGTTCGCCTACAATGGATGGTACGGCCAATATCTGTTAATCTCATTTGACCGCAGCAACAGTTGCTTCTATCCTCCAAGTCATCATCATCATCATCATCATCATCATCATCATCATCATCATCATCATCATCGTCATCATCATCGTCATCATCATCATCATCATCGAACTTCTATAGCGCCATTCTAATGATGCTTCTGACATCAGTCGATGGTCGCTCCTTGGTTTGAATCGTAATGCCACATTATCGAATCCAATTAATTGGTCAAGACAATTTTCCGGTCCCGGTTATGCCGTATTCTGGAAAAAATAGTAGATTTCCAACAATGAAAAATTACGCCTCCCATAATTTCCACATTTACCGTTAAATCTTACCAAGGGTAAGCGAATTTTCGACGCCATAACAAGTCCGACCAAATTTCCAATGCTTAATTAAACCGAGGATTTATGAATGAAAAAAACGACCGGCATGTCTGTCGAATTTCTTTCAGGAATTATCTGAACTACGTTGTCGAGGAACTGAAAAATCCGTATCGGTTGGTCTGAATAAGCAGTTATCGTTACGCAGTTAGCAAAAAACAATAATTCCCGTTACTCGATTTGAACAGTATCGATTCGAGGCTCAGGAATTCCTTAAGAAAGCGAGCAACGCCAATCATAAAAGTGCGCGACCCATTATATACACCTCAAACTGGTGTTTGTCGTGTGATTAATAATAATAATAATAATAATAATAATATCAATCAAAATCTGGTGTTTGGGCATCAGCCGATGGCGCACCAAATCCAAATAGATTAGATGATGATGAAGATCAGTCCGAAACGGCGGGAGAGCAATCTAATAACTAATAATAATAATAATAATAATAATAATAATAATAATAATAATAATAATAATAATAATAATAATAATAATAATAACCAGCTGCTTGTACGTCAAGCACGACGGGAAAGCTTTGCTGTTTTTCTATCCGATTTTATTTCTCGCCCGAATGCTTTCTACGTAGAAATCTGCCACTGGCGTCGTGGATCTCTTGCGTTCTGGTGACAGTTGTCTATTTCATGGCCAACGTCGCCTATTTCACAACGGTCTCACCCAAAGAAATGCTGGAATCTTCAGCAGTTGCCTGCGTAAGTTTAGTAGGCATATTTCGTTGTAAATTATAATTACCTCCATGGTAGTTTCTGCCACGCACTGTCGTCGTTGATCGCAAAACTGATCGGAGAATTTGAATCTCTGTTTCTTTAGAATAATTACGAATGCTCTGTCGTCGTTGATCGAAAACTCGGAGAATTTGTTCCGATGTGAGCTTATAGATTTCAATTGCTGGCTTATTTAACAGGAAAACGTGATAACTAATGATCTTTATATGACGCTGGTATAAATTGAAAATGAAACAAAGGACATGTTATATATGCTGGGGCTTATAAACACTATATCTCTATTTACATGTAACTTGATGTAGACCTAAGTATTTACTAGCATCTTGGCATTGAAGACTTAATGCCACAGCGAGCTGTCGATTAAAGTATCAGGTATTATTACAGTATTCAGACAATTCTCCTCCTCCTCCTCCTCCTCCTCCTTCTTAGTTTTTTCCTCCTCGTCTTCTTCTTTCCTCCTCCCTCTCCTCCTTCTCTTTCTCCTTCTCCTTCCTCTTCCGCTTCTTCTCATTCCTTTCTTCTTCATCTTCATAATTTTTTTTCTTCTCGTCGTCGTCTTCTTTTTCCTTCTCATCTTTTTTCCTCCTCCTCCTCCTCCTCCTCCTCCTCCTCCTCCTCCTCCTCCTCCTCCTCTCCTCCATTTGTCTTCTTCTCCTCCTCCTCCTCTTCTTCTTCTCCTTCTTCTTCTTCTTTTCTTCTTCTTCACTTGTCTTCATCAGCATTTGTCTTCTTCTTCTTCTTCTTCTTCTTCTTCTTCTTCTTCTTCTTCTTCAGCCTCCTTCCTTAAGGCTATAGCCTATGTTTAGCGGTGTACGTCTTTTTAATTGTAAGGTTTTTGCGAAGCGTTTGTTCGGTGTCATGGCGTGGACGATGCCGGTGTTTGTGGCGCTGTCGACGTTCGGAGGCGTCAACGGAATCCTCTTCACAACTTCAAGGTAATTAGTGTGCACCACCATTTGTCAGTGGCGGTTCCACGTTGGGGATGAGTGGGGATGCATTCCCCACCGGACTTTTGGAGTTACTTTTTTTGCTTGTGAAAACCTATTTTTGGGTAAAAGTCTAGTCAAACTAACTGGGGATGACCTTTTTTGCTTTTCAACCTATTTTTCGGTAGAAGCGTAGTAAAATCAGGGATAAAATTCCCCTTTGCAGCCTTTTCCGGCAAAGTTTATTGATATTTTCGTTATATTTTCACCCCCACCAACTTTCTATGAATTCATTCATCCCCTCCCCCCAAGAAATCCTGGAACCGCCGCTGCCCTTTGTGTCATAATTTAATTAGAATGCTTGCGACTGAGTCATAGTTATGGAAAGGAGTTTTACATACTGTATCTAGGCCTATCTATATTTATGAAGGTTGTTTTTCGTCGGTGCCCCAAGGACAAGGATCAAGAAGGTCAGACAAAAAGCCCAAACACAATTTCAATTCTCACAAAATTAGAAAGCAAAATTTTAAAAAACATAATGACAAACATCCAGATCCACCGACTGACTCCAGTTCCATCGGTCATATTCATGGTGAGTGGCGCTGGTGCAACTGGTTCGGTGCAACTGGTATTATGGAACAAATGACTTGCTTTAAATCCACATACTACCTTGGAACATAATTATCAGTACAATTGAAAATGGTATAAAAATAATTTGGTCCTTATACGATCAAACCTTGTCATTAGGCCCTATAAGAGTTTATATTAAGGAACCCAAATGGTGAGATATTGATATGTGTTATATTTTTGAAGGTTGTTTTTCGTCGGTGGAGAGCTTTCTTTCCTTCATCCAGATCCACCGAAGTTCCATCGGTCATATTCTTAGAATTGGACTTGCTTTCATTTGTTTGAGTGGCCCTATTTTATATATTGACTGTTTTCATTTGTTTGAGTGTTTTGACTGTTTTCTGTCGCGATGTTAATTCCATCAGAGCATTAGAACTGGTGATCCGTTAAAACGTAACGTGCATACATAGAGTATCGTTAATTTGTCGATCAATTGGAAGATTTCAGCGCGTCGAAATGCATAAATAAAAAATAAGATAGAACACTATAAGGCCGACTTGCGCTCAGTTTCAAACGCTGATAAGACTTTATTATCGAAAGCAACTCGTGATAATTCGTTGATTCCTCGTTTCTGCAGGGACTGACGTCGCTCATCTACCTGTCGTCGACAGACATGTACAAACTGATCAACTACGTGTCTTTTGTCAATTGGTTGGCCATTGGATTGTCCGTAGTGGCACTTCTGTACTTTCGATGGAAGCGACCGGACATGAAGAGACCAATAAAGGCATGACATAATTAGTATAGTCTTATGCAGGGTGCGATTTGTGACCTGGAGCAGTGGGGGGGATATGTCGAGCTTGGGGGGATGTAGTTGTTGGAAACTGTAGCAGTGGGGGATGTAGTGGTGGGGGATGTAGCAGTAGGGCATGCAGTTGGGCAGTGGGGGGATTCCCCTCTTCCCCCCGCAAATCGCGCTCTGGTCTTATGCAGACGACCAAGGCTGGTTCCACGTTGGGGATGACTGGAGATGCATCCCCATCGATCTTTTTTGCTTGTCAGCCTGTTTCAGTAGGGTTTAATGGGCTAAACACTGCAAATGAACTTTTTGGTGGTCAACCTTTTTCTTGATTTACAGCAGGGTTTACCGCGTCCTGGTCTCCTACAAGTTCGTCATCTTCCAGAATTTCATTGCAGCCCCCCAACTTCGTAGAAATTCATTGCATCCTCCGCCAAGATTTCTTGGAACCGCCACTACAGCCCTACTAAGTCCGCGTCAGACCATTAGCCCCTTAACTGTGAATCCCGGATATATCCGTCCATTTTACATTGAGTTACAGTTAAATACACGGTTAAGGGGTTAAAGCATTAAAGCCAGAATGTTTAAAGTCATAAGAAAATAGATTCCATTAATGCAATTTAATGCAGATAAATAAATTCATATTAAAAATTGCTTAATGCAATTCGGTTTTGTAGGTGAACCTAATATGGCCAATCTCATATCTGGTGGCTTCGGTATTTCTTGTCATAATACCGCTCTATACTAATCCAGCTGAAACAGGTAAACTGCTCCCCGTGAGATCGATATTTTGTCTCATAACATATTGATTATACGCAGGGCGCGATTTGCGGGGGGGGGAGGGGGAATCTTCCCCCACTGCCAAACTGCATCCCCCTACTGCTACATCCCCACCACTACATCCCCACCACTGCTACATTTCCCAACAACTACATCTCCCCAAGCTCGACATATTCCCCCTCCCCCACTGCTCCAGGTCACAAATCGCACCCTGATTATACGGATCATCGTGATCATCAGTACGAAAGGGTTAATACTCTTTACTATAAAACACAACTGGCGACAAATATGCATGATTCGTAATTTTTATGGAACTGGAATTTTGACAGTATACATATTGGCGCGCTACTTCCTAGCGTTTGATTCTTTGGCCGAGCTTGCGATCGACCTCATTTGCGTCAAAAGTAAACCAGTAACAAAACTTTAGAACAGCAACGAGTCGGACTTGGGACTCTTGTCACAATGCTCAAGATCAAGTTCAAAGTGTATGTTGTTAAAGGAAAATTTATCACTGCATTAAACTCAGAAAATTTGTGGACATCCGCGTAAAAACAGGCAAAGAAAGTCGTCCGGAAACTTTATCTCTGCACAAATCTCTGAAAATTGTCGTTTAAACGCTGCACATGTTCACTGCAGGGGGTCTGGTTGTTATAGAGTATATAGGCCTCCTATCGCTTGTTACTGCTGCTTTTTACAGGACTCGGTTGTCTAATAATAGCAACTGGAATCCCTGTTTACGTTTTCTGCGTCAAATGGAAGTCAAAGCCAACATTCATCAACAAAATCATAGGTACATATTAATTGCAGGCATGTAATAATAATTATTGGTCTTATAAGGAGGTAAAACCATCCGACCCCATGGTTTGAATAATCAATGCACCCTCGGGAAGAACTGCATTTACTTCCAAGATTTCACAAAATAAAACTGATATTTTAAACACTAATGGCTAACTGGATTTACTTCCTTATTCCTCTGAGCCCTTAAACTTTTTTTTTTTTTTTGGGAACACCATTAAGGTGGTAGCTGCAAAATAACTCAAAAATTCCATCCATCCATTCAATTGGTCTTAGATATGTCCAAAATAAACACTGGGTACAGTATCTATCTAGCCTAATTGCACCCATGCAGAAGAATGCAGATTAACCCAAGATTGAGCAAAATAAAAATGATTCTTACAGTACAGGGCTTTCTAGATTCTAGAATTGGAAGAGTTAAACAATTTTTTTTTACCAGACATTGGGGAGGTCATACTACTTGCCAAAATGTCAAAAATTTGGGGGTGTAGATTCAAACTTGGGGTGATTCCCCTAGAAGGCCTAGAATAAACACTGCGTACAGTATCTAACTAGCCTATTGCCGCCATGCAGACAGAATGTGAAGATGATGATGATCAAAACCCAGCAGGGGTCCAGACGGGAAATTTCTAGATTCTAAATTTTCTGATGGAATGAACTGTCTAATTACCTGATCAGTTAAGGCAGTTAGACTCAAGAGCCTACCATTCGAACTCGTCTAAGTGACACAGCTGGTGACCACTGGCGTAGCCAGGGTTCCGGAATATGGGACGCCAAGCTTTCTGCAGACAAGTTTTCAGGTTCGACCAGAGGTTTTTTTTGGGGGGGGGGATGAGGGCGGGGCGGCCTCAGAAGCTCTCCTAATGCGGTCCCAACCGAAAATTTTGTGGCAATATCAAAATCAAACTTTGAGTTTTGGAGCGTATTTTCAGATTGATTGATAATTTGAAGTATTTTTAAAATTTTCTACCTAGGCCAAACTGATAAAAATGTTTCACCTCATGACCTGATCCAGCCCCCTTTTAGGGTCCAGCCTTTGGTCTTTGGCCATTCCAATGTTGGTGACAAATATGCACGAAATTTGTTTTAGGGACTTACCAGAACGATAACGCTAAAATATACAGTTAGTAAAAACTGTTCAAGTTAAGTTATAACTGGGACCCTATACTTAATGCTACATACATTAAACAACAAATGATTGATAATAAAATATAATTTGAATTCATGATTTTTAAAATTTTATAGGTAGGCCTGGGCCTACACTAAAATAATGCACCAAATATATCTCTTTTGTTGTTCTTTGCAGACGATTTCAACATTATGGTGCAGAAGCTTCTTCTAGTTGTTCCTTCTGAGAAATCGAGTTAAATCCTTTTATTCGAATGTTGTAAAGTTCTTAAAATAATTAGTTTTTAAAAACTCACTAAGACCTGTATAGGTCTAGTTAGTTTGTTTTCGCCGATTCTTTGACCTCTGCAATGATGTAGATATTATAATGTATACGCTAATTGGCAAAAACTCCTTTTTAATAAAGATATTACAATGGTTGTAGCCTATAGGTCATAAGTAAGTCTAAATCTTGCGTGCTCGTTTGGGAGTGCTCTTACCTTTATGGATAGTTATTATGGTTGCCTAACTCCAGGGATATTTTTACACCCCCTAAACCCCCCCCCCAACACCCTCCAATTTGAGGTCGACACCCCCAAAATTTGGTAATGTGACAATGGTATGCATACAAAATGCATACTAATTAGCTCCGGACACCCCCCCAATTTGAGGTCGACACCCCCTCAAATTCACAATCCTAGAAATATCCATGCCTAACTCCCGCTTTGAATTCTGCCAGGTAGTCTGCAGTCAATTCGAATTGCGCACCAATGAAGAAGCGTGTCCTATATATAGCACCTAAACGTGTAATTGCATGCTACATGCCCAACTCTCTTTCGATGTTTTTCCCCAGGAAGACCGGTAGTCACAAATTATTCCAACGATGGCCGGGTTTCAATTTGTCTGGGAGAGGGTGAGAGGTCATAAACAAATGGCCTGGCTTCTTCGCCTCAGCATTGCCACGAACGTCTCTAATTTTAACAGCGACTTCATTTTTCGCTCTTGTTATAATTAACCCTTTGACCAGCAAGGCCATTATATTGCGGCTTCATAATAATATAGGCCCTATTGGTGATACGGAGTCCAGTAGTGAAAGGGTTAATCAAAAAAGTATAAAGCTAACGACTTGATGATAGTAAACTTTGACACTGATCTGAACAGCTTTAAAGCCTTCGAACGAATATCTACTGCAAGTAGATTCAGTTTGAAACTTGCGTCAATATAAACAGAATCCAGTGCTTTTAAACACGTATGCCTAAACTACGGGGCCGCGACACACAGTTATTTTCCTGGCCCCCGCAGTAATTATGGCGGTCAGCCTTTCACAAAAATGTCCCCTCCATAGAGGTTATTAATTGCGGTCCATGAGCGTAGAAACTCTCGCGCATCGAATGCATTTTGAACATTTTGCTCAGAACTGAGCTCTACCATTACGAATCAACACTGACACTGATGCGATTTTGACAACCTCGTAGGATTTTAGCATGATTAAAAAAGGTATGTTTTATGCAAAACAAAAAAGATAATTTTCAAGAAAGTTCAAAATCTGTTTCTCTTATTTTGTCTTATTTGACAAAAATGTGAACGGTTTAGTGTAATATAATTGCCATATTTTCATTCGAATTGAATCAGAGCTTTGTTTGTCGTTTGTTCAAAACTTAAAAGAATCTGTTCAAATAGCGTTCAGTAGATGGCATAATTACCAGCCATCGGTTTTGTGACTTGACTTGAGATGGTCCAATCATGCCTCAATGAATTTTTTTGTATCTTACATGCTATGATTGGAACTAATTAACTGGTGTTGATATACTACTACAACAATGGCACTAAAGAAGTTTCCTACTAATATAATATAATCTAATCTTAAACTTCTATAGCGCCACTTTCATAATGCACAGGCCGGAGCATCAACCGAGTACTACTACTAACATTCTGAATTTCTGTGTATCCTCTGAAATTTAGAGAAATCACAGAAGAACAGTTGAAGTGGGGCGGTACCAAAATGTTTGGGAAATGAGTCATCAGTTACTCTTCAGTCTTCACACTCCAGAACATAGATACATATACAGCTGTTGTTGTTTTGTCGTTCCAGTTGTAACAGCCGGAGGCAGCATCCGAGATATAAACTTCCGGTTTATTGCGCATGCGCCATGCTGTATATGAGCCGATAATTGGGCGAATAGAAAGCTGTTGTTGACGTTATTTCGAAGCGTATTTACGCAAAAATTTCTCGCTTTCCTGTCGTTTAGTCGCGTTTATATTGCTGGTAAGTTAAATTACAGGCATATACGAATTCATCGACCGTATTATTTGTTTAAAATACGCTTAATCGGCTTTTAACGATCGCCGTTCTCTCACCCCTACCATATACTTTGTTTATAATTAATTAATTTTTTTTTCTTTCTGGGAATATTTTGACCTATTTAAACGGTTTCAGGGCTCTAAAACTAAGAATCAAGCGGATAAGTTTGGTCTTTGAGCAGTGTTTATGATGACGATTTGCACGTTGGTTTAGTGTATTTTATTGCTACGGCATGCATCTTTACTTGATCCAATCAACTTCTATAGCGTCACTTCTCAATGTATAAAAGCATCAGCCGATGACGCACCGAATCCTAATCGCATAAGAACCAGTCCAAATTCAGGATAGCAAAGCGGACAGTCGGATGAAGTCTACGGTGGATAAGTTATGGCAGAAAGATGGGTTTGAGTCAAGATCTGAGACTTTGATTTTGTTGTAAAGTTTTTCATTTTCGATGCTATGACATTACTTTGGCTATCTCTTACAATCTCAACGAAATCACAGTAACAGCTTTCCTGTGTTAGTCTTGTTTTCATAGCTCATTTTGATTTTTTATTGTGAAAATTTCCCTTTATGTCGTTGAACACTTTGTTTGTCCTCTGAGACATTGAATCTTTCTTTTGCTCACATTTAGGCTTGATTATATTTCAATCCCTTGGTTTTTAGAATGTTGGAATTTTGAATGTCATCTCTAATTTCTGATAGCATGAGAAAGAAATGTTAAAAACTGAGATATTTCAGATTTTTGAAGTAATTTTGATATTGTGATAGATTTTGAATCAATTCTGCCTGATGTTTTGGTATTACCTTAATGTTTGACTGGTATATTTATCTCTGGAGCAGTTAACCCTATCATCCAAACTTCGCAATTTGCAGTGGTTATGCATGTATGGAGAATTTTAGTTTATTTACATTTGCACAGAATATTTGGTTCCATTTGGAAATAGAATTTTAACAATTTTACTAATGCATCTTCATTCCTTCATTCACCAGAAGTCACTAGTGTGCTTGAACAGAGCTTGTGATTCTTACATTCTACTTGATGTTTGTTGTTGCTATTCTATTCTATTCCCTAGATAATTTATTTAATGCTATAGCATAGCTAGAGCTAATGTCAAGAGCGTTTTACAAATGTTCATAAGATATGCGAAATAAATGCTTCTTGATGGCAGTTGCAAATGCCTCGAAGGATGTGATCGATGTCACTGAAGCGATTTTCATGATTTTTGCTCTATGCTTTTCAGTAATAGCAGAACACAGGTCAATTTTATATATAAGATCACTGAGTTCTGAGTTGGGACAATATCAGTGTTTAAAGGTTGTGTAGTAAATTTTGTTTCTATTGTTTAATCTTGATACTAAATTGCATCTCTAAGACAAACACTGGTGTTGGATTGATAGCATTCTTTCTTTTGTATCTATGATAAATACATGAGTTAGACCTCTAAGCCAAATTTTTTAAAGGCAGTCGGCTGGCTTAATAGAATTTATGATTGCTTTTCGGCCAAACTGGCATTTTCAGCTACAAATTTACGATATTTTATAATTTTTCCGCTTGGTTCTTAGAATTTTCAGCTTGATTTTACAATTTTTCAGCTGGAGTAATCAATATTTCTAAAGTTTATGTCTATATAGTATACAGTTCAGTATTCTGTGTATGTATGTGTATTTCATTTATATGATGATTATGAAGTAGCAGATTTGCAGAAATGCTAGTAACACACACGACATAGTAAAATATAAAAATTGAAGCAAAATATTTAACAGCTTAAAAACATATTTTTGCATTGTTGCATTACTACCTACTGTCAATGTAACAAAGCAAAAGTACAAAATGTCACTAAACTAACTGCTCATCAAAACTCAAAATGATGAAAAACTTGACTAGCCGAACTTAGTATTAAGATTTAAGCCTCAAAGCGACTGTTGCATAAAGATTTTGAAGTTATTGTGAATAAATGCTACACGGTAAAGTTTGTTTTCTACTATCATGCATCGTTTGTTATTGCAAACAAGACCTGTGGTAGAGAACATGACGCTTTCGGTACAATAATACTGTAATTTCACTATTGAAACTATTCATTTCTTTAAGTCGGAAAGGCGTACAATTCAATTATGTTAATTTAATTATTATCTAAAGTATCCATTATCCAATCTGTTTATCCGCCGCCGCTAATTTCTCTAGGAAACACCTGCTTTTGCAATTATTGGTTTACCGCTGACTGATATATATATATTAATAATTTTCCAGACCTGAGTACCAGGTAAGTGCGCTGCTCTGCTGCACCTGCACTTTTAACTATGCTCAATGGCAAAATTTTTCACTAGCTGCAATATTTTCGGTGGTTTTTGGACTGTGACTTTTAGTGTTGGCTTGGCGGCCAGCCGCAAAAGTCTGGCAGTTTTACGGCTACGGCTAAATACTTGGTTGTGTACTACTGGTTGTGTACTACTTTTTTTATGCTGTGCTTGTCACGAATAAAGATGATTAATACTTTTGGCTTGGCTTAGGGGTCTAGATATAGCGTTACCTTCATGGTCTTGCAGTCTAGCTACTCAGGTGTAAAAAGCAAGCAATTAAGGTGGGCATGCACTCACCTGGAAAGTGGCATTTATTTAGTGAAGGGTGGCCTGACCAGAGGAGTAGAAGTTAATCTTAAACTTGACCACTCAGCCATCTAGATAAGTAATGAAGTTCTTGTCCTGAGCACAGCAATCAAAGTCCTTAGGCCTATTTCCAAAGATGTTTAGCCAAATGTTGAGAGGCTGAGTAAGTACTAATTAGCTGCGCTAGTCTATGTCTAGTTGATCATAGATGTGCTGTCTGGAATTATTTGTGTGCTATATAATTTTTTAAATTGTTAAGGTGGAGCATGTGTTTTAAAGTTAACATTTCATTCACTTTATTTACCTTTGGTAATGAGGAAGATGACTGGGTCTTTCTCATTCCACAGTTTTCTGATTGAGTGAAGGCCTACCTGTTCGTGCCTGTTCATTGTCACTTTTTTAAAATGTGAAATTTATCATCCCCAATAATTAATCATTCACTATCCACACTTATTTTAAATTTTTGATTTATGTCACACAATTCAAGCAGGTAATTGAATTCAGCATTAATTAGCTACATCTCCTTGTATAAATGATTGGTCAAACTGGATAACTACTAGCAGTTATGCAGTTCTGATTTATTATCAAAATTCACAGCTGCAGTTTGCATTTGCATTCTCTCAAATCATTGTTACTTTGGTTTTTGCTAAAAATTTGGAATTTGGCATGCCAGTATTGAAAATGTCTGGAGTTAATTAACAATGTGAATTTATTCTGTTATGAGGCTGTGGCAGTGTTTAGCTAATGGGTGTTTACTTTCAGATCTAGTCACTTAGATTGTTTTGGATATATATTTTCTCATTTGTAGGCATTTATAATCTGACTTCTATTTGTTTGTATATCAATGATTAGTTTTATACATATATTTAATATATCTGAAATGAAGATTTTGTCATTAATTTGCCATTTTCATCTTTTTGTATGTAAGACCGAACAATAGGGTTCTGTATATAAGAAGCATGCTGAGAACTATTTACATGTCCTTATGTTGGGAATGTAAAATGTTGGTAAAATGGTGAACAGGTAAGTGAGCTTAATTTGAGAATATTGTTCAGAGACTATTGCATTGTGTTTCTTTGCTTTAATCTTTTGCAAAATGCTGTAAAAGTATGCTGCGGTGAAGTCTCATGGCTTGTTTTGACCAATGATTGGTTACGTGATTATCTACTTAAAACCCACGGGTTTTGAATTTAGAAACTCACAGTAAATACTGGTAGGTATTTGTTTACACAAACTTTGATTAGATGGTAATTGCACAGTGTGCCCATGTGCAACAAAACTCTAAAGTATTGTATTTAAGGCAGTCATATATGGCAGCACGTGCACTTTGAGTGTGTTTGTATAAAAGATTTTAGTATAAGAGATTTTATTGCACATCTTAGCAGTTCAAAGCTTATTGACTAGAAACCACATTTGCTACAAATTTTCCAAGGCTTGCTAATGCATATCTTGTAGCATTGGTAGCCATCTTTTAGTTCAGAACTGGAGTGCTTACATACCGGCTATAGGCTATGCAGTTTCTTTTATTCTTAAGCTCTTTGGCTATGAATTTGTGAGGCTTGAAGTATAACAGCAAAGTAGAATTTTGTGTAATTTTAGCAAGTTTTGTTGGCACAGTAAGAAGCAATGACTACCGGTAATACTCTAGTTTTTTGGGGGATTTTAAGGACTGTAGGATTTTCTGTATGAGGGAGTGGTCAGGTGGGCTGCTGGTCATGGCCATAGCTAGGCTTGAGGCAAAGATGTAAGCAACATAAATTCTACAAACTATTGATCCACCAGCATTGACCGGCTGGCAGTTAGTAAGACTGAGGATGAACTTGTTGCAGGATATAGGTCGGCCAGGAGGCTAATTGGTTTGGGGAGAGCACAGTTATTGCCTGTAAAGCGCACAGCAGACATAGACTATTCCGTGAGGCACAGCTGTGCAGATCAAAAACTTTTGCATCGTTGGATTATTCTAGGAAGCAAACAGTTGAGAAGACCTTGCACGTTCTGCGCATTATCTTTTAGGCGCTTTCTGCGCAGTTTTTGTACCAATGGCTTCTTTTCTCTGATGATTTCACGTCGTTCGGCATAACGGTAACTGGATGCGTTTCGATCGGTTTCTGTGAGCGATTTTTCGAATTACTTGGATCTGATGTGATTGTTGCAAGAGATTTTGTGGACTATTCAGAAAGTTGCAACACAGAATCTCAGTTGTTAAGGAATTCACTGGGGATTTGGGGTCATGATGGGACAGGAAGAAGCAAAGCAACCAGACAACAATGATGCTACAACAAACTCAGATTTACCAAATGAGGGTGTTATTCAATCTATTCACCTGGCACCAATGGCTACAGGTGGCAGTGATTTATCTACTGATGATCTGGAAGGTAATACTAGAAGTTCTACAGCTGAGGTAGGTCATAATAATGCTGTATTAGAGGTTATTGCTGAAGGCTCTTCTTTGCATGGTGTAGCAGGTCCTGTACCTCTAGAAAACATAGGCGACACCACTGACACTGACAATTTTGACTTACCAACAGCAGAGAGTACTACAGATACTAATACTTGTGCAAAACATTTTGAAGATAACACAATTGCTGGAGGTGTTATTGATGCAGCAGTGGGGGGCACTACAGCAGGTGTACTGCAGAATAAAGGTTATGTGCCAGATTGTTTGATCTGCCCAAAATTAAAGAGTGAAACTCTCGGAGAAATGGAAATCAAAATCGATAGGCATGAGACTGAACCAATCTCCAAAAGTTGTCATACAGTTGAAGATGTTCCTGTGAAGACTTGTAATTCTGCAAATAAACATTCTGAAGCTATTTCCAATACTACAGCTGATACTAAAAATGGTCGATACGATATTTATTTGACTAAATTTGAGGAGCTAGAGAAAGAGTTTGATGTGAAAGTATTTTTGCCTGTAGTGGATGATGTGTTTGCTGAGAAAGTAGACTGTTTTGCGGTGTCCAAAGATACAGTGGGCAAGGGAGGAATCAAGGAAGGGACCACATCTGAAGTTGTTCCATTGAAGACCCAAAGTGTAGACCCAGAAGCCAAAATAACTGAGCAAGTTTTACAGATAGAGAACGACAGAAAACCAGCTCTAGACTTGCATCAAGAGACCAATAGTATGTTTTCAGAGAGCATTGCAGATGCAGAGAGTAATGGATTAAAGGTTGGATTGGCACAGTGTGAAACTATCCCAAAGAAACTAGATGATTTAAGTCTAATAGATTCAGAAAATGCTACTCCAGAAGCAGAGGATATGAAAGTTGAGAGATATGACAATGCTTTGAAAGAAGTTGTGGCTGCAGAAAGTGAGGATGCAGAATATATTAGCAGTAGGATTACACTACAAGAAACAAAAGATTCAGGAAATGTAGCCAGCATGTTTGAAATAAATGAGAATGTAGAAGCTACTAAGAAAAATAATAATTTTGATGATATAGTCAGCAACGCTGTTCTGCTGAAGAGTGATAATAAAACGTGTGCAGAGAGCAAATACAATTTGCAAACAGGAAACGATGCAGAGTTCATTGTGTCCAAAACCATTGCTACTGAAAGTAGAGAAGAGAGGAATAATGTAATTGAAAGTTTCTCACAAGAGAAAATTGAGTCTGTTTATAAGACAATAGAAAAAATTCCTGTACAAAGTGAACATGAAAAAGAAGCTGACAAGGAAATTATTTCACAGGAGGAAGACGATCCTGAGAATAGAGCAACTGAACCAATTTTTGTCAAAATTGAAGACAGTGATATAAAGGAAGATATAATTGAAAATACTTTGAAGGATAAAATTGAATCTGTTCATGTAGTTGTGGAAACAATTCTTACAGAGGGTGACTATAGAGAAGCAGGTAGAAATAAAAGTATTTTGCTTGCAAAAGGTGAGTCTGTTGTTGCAGAAAGTGATGTGAAAAAGATAGATGATGGAATTGAAGAGGACATCACAGATGAAAAAAGTGCACAAGAGAGAAATGATTCTGGAGATAGAGTTTCTGACAATATTCCTACAGAGAGTACAAGTGAAGGGGAAGATGTGACTGAAATTATTTTACCAGAGAAAATTGAGTCTATTCATAGAGCAATAGCTGAAAGTCCTACAAAATGTAAAGATGAAGAAGCTGTGATAGAAGAACCTGTTTCACTAGAGGGAGATGATTTTGAGAATAGAGCAATTGAATCCATTCACTTTACGGATAAAAGTGAAGACGATGAAGAGAAAGATGTTACTGAAAATATTTCATTAAAGAAAACTGAATCTGTTCATGATACTTTGGATAAAAGTCTTGTAGTATGTGACCACAAAGAGATGAGTGATGATACAAGCGCATTGCATGAAACTGATGGTGATTCAGAGAAAAGAGCCAACGGTACTATTTTTACAGAAAGCTATGATAAAAATAAATATTTTGAGAATGAAATGGATTGCATGAGTGTAAAATCTGTACAAGAGAGAAATAACTCTGAGAACAGAACTATTGAGATTGGTCTTGCAAAAAATGAGGATGCCATTGCAGATGAAGGCTTATCAAGAGTCTCAGCAGATGAAGACAATGTAAAGCATGGGATTATTTCCAAGAAAACTGTAGACGAACATTGTGTAATTAATGATGGTAATAGTGCAATCATAGAAATGAACACTGATGTTAGTGATGAAGATGTGTCTGCATTGATTGAAAATACCAGGTGTACGGTATGCGAAGTTGTTCCTGTTATGGATGTTGATGGAGTGGATGAAGAAAAGAAAATTTTATGGCTGCAGAATGAAAGAAACGAGGATGATTCTGCAAAGGATTTGAATTATACTGCAGATACAGGTGAAGTATCAGTGAAAGAGAATGAGGAAAAGGATAAATTCATTGCTAAACCTCAGGATATTTTAAATCAGGAAGACCTCAATCCTGGTTCAAATGTAGTAACTGAAAATCTGTCCAATGCCGAGGTGTGTCTAACTGATTTAGTTTCTGCTGATAATCATGCTAGTGATGATGTAGGAAATAATGATCCTGTAAGAAGAGGAGAAGCGTTGGCTTTGAGTAATGCTTGCAAGCAGAAAGAGATTTTGGAGAGTGGTGAAAATTCTCTTCTATCTAGTGATGCTGATTCATCTGAAAAGCATACTGTATCTATATTGCAAACAGAAGCAATAGATCAATCTTCAGCGAGGTTTAAAGATGCAGATGAGCAATCATGTCCAACTGAACTGACTCAGTCTAGTTCTCTTATAATAGAAAGCCAAGAACATTGTCTGGTTGGATCAGAAAATGTCCTTGGGATCAATTGCTGTAGGCATAATGATGAAGAGCAAATACCAGGCAATAGAACCAGCACACTTTTATCTGCAAAAACTCGTGAAACTGCAAGTGAACTTGAGCAGCTTCAGGATATTCATGACAGCAATATCCCCCTGGAAATTGCAATGGCACAATCAGAGGGAGCAATAGAAGCTAATTCAATAAGTAACGGTATAATGCCATTGATTGAACGGGAAAAATCAATACATGTTGATGAAGGCAGTGTTTCGGCAATACCATCACTGAACAACCCTGATGCTGAAAAAAAGGAATTAGTGAAAGATGTTGCTGTGGATAATGCTGAACTGCCAAACTATCCTTTTAGTGATAAGCCGTCTTTGAGTGATTTGAAGCTATGTTTCGAAGATGATGATCTCGGTACTGGCTTGCTTTCTTGTACCAAAAAAGTCTTTCCCACTGTATCGGCTTCGCAGATATTGTCCCCGGACAGTGGAATTGATGACATTCCGGAGACAGAATCAATTTCTAATGAACGTTATTCCACTGCTGACCCTCTTAAAATCTCTGACGATTCTCCTGTTGACCGTTTGAAAGAATCGGAACAACATTCAGTTAACAAAGCTTCAGAAAGCTGTGAATCCAAAGTCATAGTAACTAATGCTGATGTGACTGGAGACCAGGTTTCATCAGTACAAGCAGCAGAGTCAGTTACTCGGGATTATCTGCACACTTCGGCTAAGAGCTCCACTCAGTCTACTGCAGACATTGTAAATGAGCCAGAAGATCAAGAACTGTCAGTGGCTGCTGCTGCTGCTGCCTGCTATGATCTTCGCTTTCTTGATGACTTGGATTCATCTGAATTTAATCCGTTTCAGTCCAGGCGAACTCTCTGCTCATCCCCGGTTTTGAAGAAAAGCCCTTTAAGTCACGAAGGCCCGGTGTGCAGCGATTCAGTGGCAAGTACTTCTATCGGAGAGAAGGCCGCTGTTGTCCAGTCAAAAGTGGTTTCTAGCGGTCATGCTGTGAACAGTAAAGATGTAGTGGCCAAGACTTCTGCCGATCTCTCACTTAGCTCAGGGGTTAGTCATGGCCATGTCCCATTGTGTTTTACCAATTTCTGAAAATGTATGCATTATTTGAATACCTGTGGTTTACATTTCACATGCTTGTGATTAAGGTCATTAAGACCGCTGGTTTTGAAGGACCGGTTAACTGTTCAAAATAAGACTGGCTAACCGCTTGTTAGCGACAGTCTGGTGTCGTGCCAACATCAAAACGCTTTGATGCCGCCGGCGCCTATGCAGGCGTCCTGTGCGGCTACAACAAAGCGTTTTGATGTTTTCAAATTGAAATTACGGTTAACCGTTCAAAGTTAAAAGGACCGATCCTTAGGACTCTTAGGACCAGTTAACCGTTAACAGCCTTACTTGTGATTTTTCTTTGTGGTGCTTAACTTAATATTTAGGACCAAATATTCCTTTGTGTTGCCTTGGCATGTTATGACATACTGGTTAACACAATTGTACATGTTGGATATCTGAAAGGAAGCCTTTTGAAACATCGGGACATAAGTTCTTGTGAAAGATTACTTATTATTACACTCTTTGAACTCTTTAATGGTTTCTTATCACTTTTGCTGTCCTTTTAGTGCAGATAAGATCCAGAAGGTCTGATCTATTAGTTTTGTACCCAGTGTCAGTACTTTCTTTATATGCAGGTACATGTAAATTTGTCTTGACTTCTAAGAATCTCTTAGGGTCTTATTTTGATCTTGTGTTTTTAATTTCTTTCTTTGTTATTTCCTTGTTATTGTTAGTTGTTTAATAATTTTTGTTAACCCTAGCTTGCACTGTCATAACTATGATATGAATTTACGTTTTCAGTTTAATTTGTTGACACATTGAGTCAAAGGCATGCTTAATGAGCACTTGCTTGCAAGATGCCAGTTGGAAATCTAATCACATTAATAAGTTTTGGTTTTGAACGCTGAATTGAAGGACAGCTAAGTAGAAAATTGCTATTCTAGAAAATTAAGTTACTCTGGGTTATTTGTTGGTCCTTTAGCAGTTATACAGGGTATAATTACCTACATGTATAATTGTATATTGGCTAATAGTTACCTAATATACAGTAACTGAGCATTGTCCACCTGGTAAATGCAGAACGATGACTATCTGTGCTGTGTGTATTCTTATGCATGCTTGTTAAGAAATTGATTACATGGTCCAGAGAATATGTTGGCACCTGCATATCTATTTATTTTCTTTTTTAAAATTCAAGTACATGTCCAATTAGGGTGGGAAGATAGCAGAGTGGTAGCAAGTTGGATGATGGAGCAGTAGGTCACAGGTTTGAGACCCACAGGAGCCTTAAGGTCGACTCGGCCTTTGTTCTAGTTCACCAGATGGCAGTGACAACTGAGTAGCGGATTAATCCAAGGAGTAGACAGGCGCATTGCATGAGAACACTGATCCGTGTCATGTAATCTGCACCAGTCACCTGGCAGAGGACCTTGAAACAGAGATCAGTGCTGCCCTAAGAGCCTTGAGGTTAGCCTTGAGAGCTCAGGAAACACTTTACTGACATGTCCCATTGGCTGCATGACTTTTATGACTATATTATGAGTCATTCCATTATATTAGTTACCTGGAAGATGTGCAAGACACAGTTACCCTATAGTAAAAATTGGCATAATCTATGTTGAACTTCTTATAATAGATATTTCTGTTTCTTCATTTTAACCAATTCAGCTTGACCTCCGAGTACCATATCTGTTTGGTTTTCAGCTATTATCAAAACTGATTTAATAGTTTTGTTTTTGCTTAGTTTTAAAAACGTTAAATTTGAAGTTTTTTTTATTAGGATCCAAAAATTGCGTTTACTGTGAGTTCGCTTTTGAATGTTGTCATTGTGCTGATATTGTGTTGATATTTATTGTGTTTATTGTCCATTCAGAAAAGCATCTTAGATACCTCACAAGAACCTCCAGCTATTGATAGCAGCAGTGTTGAAAGTACCAAAGAGGCAAAGTCAAATAACTGCAGATTATCACAAAGGTAAAATGCTATATATGTTTCTGTACATTGTACCTTTTCTGTGTCATTGTTTCATGTTTAGCAGTATTTGCTTACTATTATTTCCGGCATACCTGTGAATTTTCGCAAATGCCAGATTTTATGTCACAAAGACTGAGCCTTTCCTTATTGGTGTTGTACCTTGAGGATATAAAACCCAACTCAGATGTGTGACTGACATGCCAGAATAACTTGTGCCCCATAAGAGGAGACAATAAGAATTAGGAGACAATAAGAATTTCTTAGATATGATTTCATAGTACAGAATGCTCTATATACTGGTGAGAATGACCTAAGTAGCTGTGTGATATTTACTGACAGTCAAGGATTTAGATACACTTTTTGTTGGATATAGTTTCAGAGGGCCTTATTAGTTTTATTGTCTGAGCTTTTGTTGAGCCAAAATTAGTGCATATTGTTTTGTTTATGCATATTGTTCTGTTTGTTTGACTGGGCTTTGTAATACAGTTCATGAAACAAAAGAATACTTTTTGTTCTTCTTCAGGGTCTGTTATTTATGTGTTTATGTAGTTCAGTGGTTCCCAAACTTTTTTTAAAAAAAATGTACCCCAAACAAACAAGTGCACTTTGTGCCTACCCCTGGGCACATAACATGCAACACTTGAAATAATTTTTTAGTTTTACTGTATGTCTTTTTTATATTGGCATTTAAATAAATTTAGGAGTTCACTTCACGTTTTCAGTAAAAAATGTGACCTTTTTTGGTTCTCAGTAATTTTGAACTCCTTCTACAGACTCTTTTGCTACAATTGCATGATGTCCTTCCCTGTATATACCGTATTATCTCGGGTATAATACGCAGCCGTGTATAATACGCACCCTGAGTTTCGAAATTTATCATAATGCAAAAATCTTTACACCTATGTATAATACGCACCTGAAATTTTGAGAACCAGCGGTCAACTTTCCAGTTTGAAAGAGGCAAAACGGACCACCTTTAATCATATACTCGCGTATAAGTCAATCTCACAGATAAGTCGACCCCCAGTTTTAGGCCAAAATCTAAGAAATTTGCTATGACCTGCGTATAAGTCAACGTGGAAAATTTAGGGATTTACAGGTTTTTAAAATGCATAACTATGCCAGGTCAACAGGAGCAGTCGTCCACACAAAAGTGTAATCAGCCTACAATTTTATTGTCCTTGACTTGCAGGAAGGGTATTGGCAATTCCATTGGACCCAAGTACAAAAGAGAAAACAAATATTCCTGACACATTCTGGTCAGTACCAATTTTTGTGATTACCTTTTGGCTTGTGTAATGCACCTGCTTCATTCATGAGCATGATAGCCCACATTTCGCTGTGGTGATCCTCTGTTGAGCAGTCGTCCATACAAAAAGTGTAAAAGCCTACAATTTTATTGTCCTTGACTTGCAGGAAGGGTATTGGCAAGTTCCATTGGACCAGCACAAAAGAGAAACAAATATTCCTGACACATTCTGGTCAGTACCAATTTTTGTGATTACCTTTTGGCTTGTAATGCACCTGCTTCATTCATGAGCATGATAGCCCACATTTAATCTGGTGATTCTCTGTTGGTAGTCGTCCACACAAAAAGTGTAGAAGCCTACAATTTTATTGTCCTTGACTTGCAGAAAGGGTATTGGCAAGTTCCATTGGACCCAAGTACAAAAGAGAAACAAATATTCCTGACACATTCTGGTCAGTACCAACTTTTGTGATTACCTTTTGGCTTGTGTAATGCACCTGCTTCATTCATGAGCATGATGGCCCACGTTTTCAAGGGCATGACTTATCAATATGTTCTATGCTACCTGGACAATATTTTGGTATTTAGCCCTGATGTCAATACTCACCTCCAACATCTTATATATGGGTGCGTCTTATCCATAATTTTTTAAACACAAATCACCAAAACCCGCATCTTATACGCGGGTGCAAAGCTTATATTCAACAAATACGGTATACTTAATACTACATATCTAACAATAACGGGAATGTACCATAGCGTTGCTTCTGCATTTGACTGAAGAGTGAAAAAAATTTATTCCTATGCATAATACGCACCCAGACTTTTTAGCATTTTTTTCTTGAAAAAAAGTGCATATTATACCCGAGATAATACGGTAACCTTGTTTTCACTAAAATTCCATCTTGCCTCTTATTGACTGTTTCCCTTCCCCCAATCTTTAGATCATATCTCTTTTTCTATTTTTTACATTAAAAAATATTAATTCCTTTGTATACCCTTTGCAACAGCTAGTGTACCCCAATGGGTATGCATACCACCAGTTGGGAACCACTGGTGTAGTTACAACAAGAAGCTTGAGTGTTGTCATAATACACTTAGCTTTTGGTATACTCATCATTGTCATTGCCGTCAGTGTCATCATTGTTGTAGTCGTTGTTGTTGTCGTCATCATCATCATCAATCATCATCATCAATGTTTAATTTGTTTCCTCTTAACCATGCAACTAATAATTAGGTTGTCTGGATCGTTAACATTGTAATTTAATTTTAGCTTGGTGACCTTATGATCCTGATGCATTCATTAAGTGATTTTTATATTTCACTTAGCTTGAATGAAAGGAAAGCTAAGAAATCCACAATCATTGTTCCGTGTACATCTGACAAGAGCGAACAGTTTGTTGTTGAATCGACGTTTTTGAATGAACAGACGTTTTCCAGCAGTAAAACAGACGGTATTTCATTAGTTTTATGAACTATTTTCCTATTTCCGATGGAATCTATGAACAATTTAATTCACTATTGAAGTTCCATTGCATATCTGACCAGTTTAATCTGCCTGTTCTATTGGTAAATTTCCATAAATTTTTCTATCAGCCACCTATAAAGAAACTATGAAATTAATGTCTTTTATTGAGCATTCAATTTCATCCATGTACATTTTACAGCTTCCTTTGCTTTTATTATATTCTGTGATGCCAGACTTTGGAGTAATGCTATAGGAAATTTCTTTATTTGATTTTCTATGTCCATCATAGGCGGATTTAGAGTTTAAGATTTGGGTAGGCTAACATTCCCCCCAGAAGCTGATGCCATTTTTATGATTAGGTATCGCATTTTTAACTTGGAAATCACCATGAATTGATGACCATTTCAATAAGTTACCACCTATAGTTAGTAGTTCTGTTACAATGAACAAGGGTAATTATATTATTTTACAAAGCAGCATAGTTTCAACAACTGTCGATAGTAGTACAACTATCTAATTGCCCATAATATACGTAAAAAATTATGACGTCATTCAGATTGATTAATGTGATATTAAAGTCTATGGATTGAATCATGAATGCGTGGCACTGTGCTTTTACATGTAAATAAGTAAGTAACAAAAGAAGCTTAGACAGACCTAATGTTGATGGAAAAACAATTTTTTTTGTTTTGGTGGGATTAGTTGGGCAGGCTTAAGCCTACCCCAGCCTTTAATAAAATCTGTCTATGGTATCAATTTTATAATTTTTTTGTGGTCTGTAAAACCTGTAATTATACAAGAAACCAGCTCTGTTAAGCGCCATCTGATCTCTCGATTGATTTTTTAGACATTTGACAGAGAATAGATTTCTAAAAGACTTTGTATAGTGTCGTTTCAAATGGCTCATTATTTTTCGTGGCATTTCGAAAGCTCTAGAAAAAAATTGAGACAGAATATATTGACACTTGAGTACGGTTTGACACAGCAAAGATGGGGACACAAGAAAATGTGGTTTTAATTCGTTTCATCGCTCTTCTGAATTTTTGCATATTTATAGCCTACTGTAGCACTAGTCCTTGCATTGTCCAATTTCAAACAGGGTATCAATTTTATAATATTTTTGTGGTCTATGAAACCTGTAATACAAGAAACCAGCTCTGTTAATCGCCATCTGATCTCTCGATTGATTTTTTAGACATTTGACAGAGAATAGATTTTTGAAAGACTTTGTATAGTGTCGTTTCAAATGGCTCATTATTTTTCGTGGCATTTTGAAAGCTCTAGAAAAAAATTGAGACAGAATATATTGACAATTCTAGTACGGTTTGACATAGCAAAGAGGGGGACACAAGAAAATGTGGTTTTAGTTCGTTTCATCACTCTTCTGAATTTTTGCATATCTATAGCCTACTGTGGCACTAGTCCTTGCATTGTCCAATTTCAAGCAGGGTATCGATCATAGGCGGATTTACCGGTAGAGTTTAAGATTTGGGTAGGCTAATATGGGGTCCCCCCAGAAGCTGATGTCATTTCTATGATTAGGTATCTTCTTTTTCACTTGGAAATCACCATGAATTGATGACCATTTCAACAAGTTACCAGACTTACCACCTATAGTTAGTAGTTCTGTTACAGTGAACAAGGGTAATTATATTATTTTACAAAGCAGCATAGTTTCGACAATTGTTGATAGTAGTACAACTATCTAATTGCCCATAATATACATAAAAATTATGATGTCATTCAGATTGAATCATGTGATATTAAAGTCTATGGATTGAATCATGAATGCGTGGCACTGTTCTTTTACATGTAAATAAGTAAGTCACAAAAGAGGCTTAGACAGACCTAATGTTGATGGAAAAACAGTTTTTTTTTGTTTTGGTGGGAATAGTTGGGTAGGCTTAAGCCTACCCTAGCATTTAATAAAATCACGTATGATGTCCATTCAATTCTTTATTTATGGGAAGGTATTCAGATTCAGTAACAGTTGGCTTGTTGATATGTGAGCAACTAATGGCTAGAGATCAACATTGCACAGTGTAGGATGTAGACATTTGTAAGTAAAATCTCGTAAATTTCTAAAGCGCTTTGTAAAGATGCACCAAGTAGCTCCTTATTCCTATGGCTCAAATGAAGTAGCTATAGCCAAAGTGGGTCATTCATGCCGGGTCATTTAATCAAAAATTGAGACAGCAGGGCGCTACAGCTATGGAGGAAATGATTTTATAAAGAGAAATGATTTTAGTTTAGAAAGAAAAACATGAGGAGATGTTGCAAGAAGGGGAGAAAATTGTGACTCAGAGTTTGTTATTTGGCTCTGATGTAGACAGCGAAATATTGGAATTGAGTTCCAAAGCTCAGGTGCAGCGTCAATTTCAAACACGATTGCAAATTTTGAGAGATGATTGATTCAGAGGTCGAAGGAGAGTTACATGAGAAGAAGATCTAGTAGATCCAGGTTGTTGTGGAATTATCAGATTTCTTAGGTAGACAGGTTTTGATGTATGGAGTGAGTTATTAGTCATCGATATTATTTTATATTCAATATTTCTGTTATTTTGAGCCAGTGGAGAGATTTGAGTAATGGTGTAATGTGGCAGAATTTAGGCGATTTAGTTACTGCACGAGCTAAGGCATTTTGAATCGATTGGAGTTTACATATGAAAATGTCTTTTTTAGATTGTGAAACAGTGAGTTGCAGTAGTCTAACTTAGAGTGAACTATTGAAGTGGCAATGGTGGAAGCAGTTTTAATATCAAGGTAGGGACGAAGCAGGGTATCAGATCACGAATGTGAGCATAACAGGTTTTTGATAGCTGAGATATGTGAGGCTAAAATTTAGGGGAGGAGTCAAAAGTAAATCCAAGATTTTTTTCAGTTGGAACAGGGTTATTATTGTATCTGGGGCTAATGTCAGCGTGGGATTTTCAATTTTCTTCAGTTGTTGTTACAGTCCAAATAAGAGAAATTCTGTTTTGGAGGGATTGAGGGCAAGGAGATTAGCTGACATCCACGATGAGATTGACGAAAATGCTGATTCTAGTTCAGAGATTGATGCCTTAAAGGAAGATGGAGTAAAAACGAAAAAATAATTGAGTGTCGTCTGCATAAAGTTGATGATTCAACTTGAGAGAGTTGATTAAGGATGACAGTGGGGTAGTGTGAGACTGAACAAAACCGGTCCAAGGACAGATCCTTGTGGAACTCCATAGTATAGATCAGAGGGTGATGAAGTTTGATTCAGGCATGAAACTTGAAAGGATCTAGATTGGAGATAGGATTGGAACCAGCGGTGAGCTACAGAAGATATTCCAAACCCAGAGAGAAAGGCGTTTCAGAAGGATTTTGTGATCTATAGTATCTTTATTTAGCAGAAAGATCAAGGAGACAGAGACCAGTAACTCGTTGAGATCCAATGGCAGTGAGGAGTTTGTCATAAATGTATGCAAGGACGGTTTCTGTTGAATGATGTTTTGTATAAGCAGATTGGTGAGTGTTGTGATGTAGACAGATGAGTAAATACATTTTATACATGAACTGTGTTATTGCAGTACATACACATATGCTTATGAGTATTGATTAAGAGCTTTCTCATTAGTCTGCTGAAATATCTAATTTATCAAATTATTTAGGAGGACCAGGTGTGGCTAGATTAAATTTTAAAAATTAATCAAGATTGGGTGTTTAGTATTCACTTATTTGGAAGACCTGAATCAAAGTTTGAAGTATGGTTTTTTTATTTGTTGACCATTTAGGAAAGCATTTTAATTTCATCAAGTTTTGAAGGTTTCATTCAGTTTATTAAGTTTTATGTTCCAGGCTTTTATGACAGTTTGTAAATAATATTCCAACCAAATTCTTGCTTATTTATATATTCATTATTACAGTCATTTGTAATCTTTTGGTGAAATTTGGTATAATAAAGAAGCTATAAATTGATAATTATCAGCATGCTAATTTTAATATATTTTATTGTAAAATTGCAGGCAATATTACCAGCAACACTGAGGTTTCCTCTTTGCAGGAATCAAATGAGAGGCTGAAAGAAACTGGCATTTGTTTACCAAACACCGCCTTAACTGAAAATTCAGCTAGCTTGTTTCCTCTTCAACGCGTGGAAGACTGTTCAACATCAGCTTCAAACTTGGTTGATGTTACACCAAACTTTCCTGATTCTTGCATGATCATGTCAGACCCAGCAGAACCTGAATCACCACCAATTGCAGTCCCAAAGGCATCCTATGCCATCGACTGGGACAACTTTGACGAGAACACCAATCCGTTTCAGTCGCGCAATAGGCTAGGAAGTTCTCCACCACGTGGACCTGTAGCAAACACCATTCCTGACGAGGAGTGTAACCCATTCAAGCCACGACGAAAGTTGGAGCAGTCTCCACCTCCTGGAGAGGGTAAGGTTGAACATCTGTCCAACAACAATAACAATGACTTGGAGTCTGTTGTGGCAGATTCTGGTGATTTGAAAGCGAATGCTGATATGGAAAAGGCTTCTTCAGCAACCACTGTTAAATCAAGTGCAACAAATGTCAAGTGAGTTTGTGTACAGCCATGTAATGTTTTTAAATTATGTGTCAGACTTTTTATGACGTTGATGAGTTGTAAATACCACATACTGAAGTGTTATTTTAAATGTTTTTACAGTTAGAAAATAGAAGTTAATATTTTACAACCAAATACTGATAGAACGTGATTAGCAAAATCTATTACTAACAGTTGGTGCAAAGTTTCTTGTTCTTGAATCATATATAAAGTCTGAATATTTTCTCCAAATTACAAAAGCAAGAGTTTTAAAAGCAGAGGTGTTGATGTTGATTAACGTTGAATGAATTTTGTTTTTTACTTATATTTGGTAATCGAAGGTGTTAAATGTTAATGAATATTTGCGTGAATAGAAGTGATGAATTTTGAATGCTATTCTGGTATTAATTCAGGGGCGTCCCAACATTAGGGCAAGAGGGGGCACTTGCCCCGACCCTGGAAAATGGAAATACCAATATTTCACAGTGAAATTTGAAAACCTTGCTAAAATATTAACCATGACCATTGTGTTAAAATATGTTTTGCCCTATCCTGGACAAATTTATGTGGTGTAACTGTGACCAGTATGTTTTGCCCCTCCTGGAAAAATTTCTGTGGGTGCCCATGTATTAATCGATTCACTTGCAAATATTTGGTACAGATTCAAACTCTCTTTTATAAAATTAACTTCTGCAAAAGCTTTTCTGTCAGTGTTATAGCACAGATAATTAACTGTGTTAAATTATAACAGAAATTAGATAAATTAATTTTAGTGATAATTGTTTGCTGAATTATATCTTTTAAATGAATTTCTGAATGTTTGGCATATTACTTGTACATTACAATCTCATTGTAGGAAGAAAACAGTCTCTGGCAAAGCTCCTGCTAGAAAATTTAGGCCACCTCCTAAAAAGGACTTACCTCAGGTGTTTAAACCTATTCATATACTGCACTCTACCGATCAGCATAGCTGGTTTACTTTATGTATAGCAGTACATAAAGCTGTGTACCTCATTCATTGTTGAATGCTGCATATATGGGCACTTCGTAACACATGATTATTTACTTAATTTATTTTATTAGCTGTTTCTAAAGCATGTGAGATGTTCATATTTTGGTGCAAATTTAGTTTAATAGTGGATTTTGGTGTATGTTTATTAATGCTCGAACTCCCACGATGATCAGTTTGACTGTTACTGATTTCTTAAATGTCTCCACAAAGACACTTTTGCAGATAAATATCATGCAAATTTGCAATTTTATAGATGTTTGTTTGCCTTCATTGAATGGCAAAACACAAAAGCAGTTGAAGATTGGCATCTTTTTCAATTGATGATATTAGCTTACTTATAATATAGCAGTCAATGTGATGGCACTGTTGTGCAGCCGTTTAACCCTATGGAACCGTAAAAATGGTATGCTGGTTTCGTAGCCTATTGATTATGCAAATCACTGTGGCCAAAGAGTTAAGCCCCTCTAATATTTACTGCACGAAGTCTTAAGCCTCTTATTTTAAATTCTCACTTGTGTAGCAAGGTCCACCAGCAAGTGTGTTGTGGCTTTTCCATATGCATTTGCCTGTGTTACCTAACTATGCTGTTGCCCAGCAAATTGTAACGTTGATACCAGTTCATTAAAACGACTTGCTGTTTTCCTGTAGATGGCATGACAGCACAGATGCTTTTACATGGGTCAACTGAGTATTTTTCTTCAAATTTAGGGGCTAAGCCCATTTGAGTATTTTGAACTGTTAATAAGATATTTAGGGTTGAATATGATAGCTAAACTGACTGCTACAATAGTTCTAAGTATAATAATGCTGCTGGTTCTAATTTTATTCTGGTTTAATATATGTGATTTATTAAGCTTTAATTTTTACCACGTGGTAGTGATTGGTAATATAATTTTAGTAATACTTGTTAGAATTGTGTGTGTGTGTGTGTGTGTGTGTGTGTATTGCAGGATGAAGAAAACATAGTGATATTTGCACCAGGCAATAAAAAGACTTCTTTAGAGAACACAGAATCTGCAAGTAAGTCTGCCGTTGTGAACGGCTGTTCATCAATGACATCATCATCGTCTGGATCGGAAAAGCTGGACGCAGAATTGACTTTGAGCACGGGCAGTTTGCCGACCTCAAGACCCGACATTGAGAGTTCAGTGTCAGAAAAGTGTGCACCGGATGGCGCAGCACTCGAGACTAGACACACTGAATCCAGTTCGGAGAAGGTCGTTCCTGCGGCCCGGTCTTCACTTCGCAATTCACCGGACGGAGTGTCGGTGCCGGAAGTTCTTCCCACTTCTACCATCAGTCAACTGCCTGATGTCAGCCAGGTGCCTCCGGACATTATCCAGGTGTCACGCCACAACGGCAGTCCTGATGTCAGTCTTGTCACCGTCAGCAAGTCAGATCTCAATAGCAGTCCCGACGTCAGTCAGATAACTGCCAGTAAGTCTGATCAGCTGCGAGATGATGCCGAAGAAGAGTTTGTGATTGCATCAGAAGGTGAGATCTTTGCATGTGTGTTTTCACCTTCATTAACTAACTGGTTGGATTTTATCGGATTCATGGTATTACACTGTTTTGCTGACGAGTCTCTTTGATTTTTCAACTTTCATGATGTGACTAAATTTATATTTGATGTTTATTTTGGATATTTATAGTTTTGATTTTATTTAAATATTTCAGCCTTTTCAGATCCATGTGCATGGGATGTACTTGAGAAGTTCGGCAGCAGTGGTGTTGCGGTAGGTCTTTTCCAGAAATCTGTTCATTTTTTGTATGATTGTTGATATTTATATGAAGGTAAAACTTCATGCACTTGGAAATCTCTGCTCTTTCATATTGTTTAACACTTTTGCCCCGGCAATCCATATAACCAATATGCTATGAAGCTGAAATATCTGCCTTATGGTGCCAAAGGGTTAAAAACTGTGGTTGAAGATATTTGTGTAGCCATGTTTAAATAATTCTTTTGGGGCCATTCTTTGGCCTGCAGTTTGCTTTCGTAGCATGAATAGTATTTTTTAACTACCCGGGTATATATCTTATTCTGAAAACCAGTCTTACATGCCAAGAATGAAGCTCACACTTTAGAATTTCTGTCCTTGCCAGCTTTGTTTGCACAGAAGAAAAACAGTGAAAGATGATCTCCTAAGGTTTTATCTCATACAGAGGCATGTTATGAAAAGAGATTGTGTTGTATGTGGAGGCAGTTCAGAAGAAGTGGAGAGAAGTTGGAGAGTGATTTAAAAAAATCTCTCTCTGGCCTGCAGCTTGAGATGGATCTGGCTTCCAGTATAATTCATTTGCTGGTCACCAGGTGTCAGTTCCATTTCTGACTCATTCATGCACTTTTGTTATGTGGCAGGTCTATGCCTGTGTGCTCAGCTAGTGCCAGCCTTTAGTTGTATTGAAGGCAATAGATTCATTCTAGTTAATATGTCTTTTGAAAGTCTTTGGAGAGAATTGATGTGTTTGCTGTGGTATGATTATAAAACTTTGCTTACGGTATGTAGAATTACGGTAATTATGTTGGAATTGTTATAGAGAGATGCAGTTAGTATTTTCTCTATGCTGTATGTACAAATAAGAAAGAAAAAGGGACTGATTGAGGAAATGTGTTTAAAGTGAATGAAATGGCTAACTGCAAAAGAATGAAGTCACATAGAGTTTTATGCTTGAAATGAATCATAAATGCAAATTCTTGTAAGGTGAATTCATTTAAGTGTTTATGGTATCATGGTTGATGACATTCTGCCAGTCACTATAATGCTGGCTGTCCAGGTTCACATTGAAATTAAAGCAAGCGTTACCTGTTAAAATAAGTGATTGTTCTAAAAATTGGGTCAGGCCCTGAGGTATATAAACCTTGTACATTTACTTACTGGGATTGTTTATTTTCTTTTTAATGTTCTTATGTTGATAAAAGAGCATGCTTTCTAATCTAATTCTCTGTTCAGCAGGTAACCAAGTGCTGTAAAGGTTTAGAAATAAGCTTAAAGTTATGAGGCTTGTGAGTTTTGCTAATGACTCAGGCATTTTTCTGAATTCTGAAAGCCTTTAGTCATTAATTATGACAAATGCCATTGTACTTGGATTACAGCAATCAAGTTGGATTACCATAAACAAGATTGTTTGCGAGAGATATAAGGCAGATTCAAGCTCAAACTCCTGGATGTTTCTAATATCTTTAAATGTGGAAATGAAAAACCATAAATATGATTAATGTGATTGTTAAATTATATGGATTTACAAAAAATCATACCATGGTTAGTTTAACATATGAAACTGTTAACAATTCTTCTTGTTCAGTCTTGCACTTAGTTGAATACAAAAGCGGTTAACAAGGAGTTACTTCATGACTTATTAAGAAGTTTAAAGTAGAATTCTATGTGATGCTATTCGTTGTTTGAGTGAATGAGTGAAATGAATGAATGTGGCAGCCATGTGCACACACTTGTATATATGTGTAGACTTTTTACTGCATTGGTTCTGTCAGTAGTAAGCATGACTGTATATCTGTATTATCAGGCAAAAGAGTCATTCCTTGGAAGAGAGTCTGTTTATGTCAAATTCGACCCTTTAGTTCAAGGTACGAATCTAATGCTTCTGTGTTATATGATGTCAGTACAATTCAGAATATGAGTTTTTGTTGGATAACAAAGTGTTATTACATTAATTTGCAAGTAGTGATATTGCCCTTTGTTTGTCCATGGCTGTATCTGACTTTGTTTGATTTATTGCTGTTCTCACCACACATTGATTTTTTCGAAAATTTTATAATTTCCACATCTGTGCTATTATGCGAACTTGAGTTGAAGCATTATAAGTTCACATTTTGTCAAATTTGATTTATTCTTATTGATCATAGAACTGCTGGTTTGTCTGTCTCTGGCTTATATTTTAGTTTTAATATATTTGCAATGTGAGTCTAATGCATCAGCAATATAAATTTAGCCATGCAAAATTTAATATTATTCTTTTATATGATAACTAGCTGTTTGCCCATAAAAATGATGGGTTAGCTCGGCTATTTTTTCTTCCCAATTTTATTCAGCCAAACGCTTTCCAATATATTACGTATCTTGCAAGTGTTCTACAGTGTGTGAAAGTAAAAAGTGGACCAATTTTTAATATTTAATATCTCGAGGCTGCATGTGTAATGATTTCTATAAAATTTATAGGCCATATACCTGGGAATGTGTCTGATGTAATTGCCAAATTTCATGCTGATATCTTTATTTAGTGTTTGCTAACATTGGTCCTCTTTTCACTTTTGCACGCTGTATCAGTTTGTCCAATGACTTGTCCTCGACTGGGAACATGGCTTGATGAGCAGCGCTTTGATGCTTTTGGGATTCTTGTTCGCCATAGCGCCACATTTAGTTGGCCATGGGGAAAGACTGGCTCACTTAAATGTATTGCTACATGTTAAAATGTTTGCCCTTTACGACATGCTGACGGTCGTTGCAAATGCAGGGGATGAATATGAATGATATCCAGTTTGCGTAGAGTAGCATGGAGATAGGAAAGCAGGGAAAGGGTGATTGGGGTGAGATATGAAGGGGGTGGAATATAAAAGGGAGAGAGTGGGAGGGAGATAGAGATACGAGAGAGGAGTTAGTTGAACAAAGGAAAGGGATGGAGGAGAAGGGAAGGGTGGGGAAAGAGACGGGGAGGAGAAATGGAATAGAGAAGGAAAGGACAGAAAAGGAGAGTTTATTTGTGTGGCATATTAGGAAAGGGAAGGAGATTGAGGGAGAGAGTGAGAAGAATGGGGAAAGGAGATAGTGGGGAAGGAGATAGAAGAATGAGAGGGGAGGGAGAGAAAAGTGATGGAGAAGGGATGGAGTAGAAAAAATGAGGGACAAACACACACAAAATTAGGAAACTGTATAGGCTATAAGGTATATAAGCAACATTCAAAAAGGCCAGCGTGGGCCCTTCGGAGAACCGAAGTGTTATCACCTTTAGCTTTACATGGCAACACCTGAATGACAAAGGTTTGCTAGCCTTTTCCTGCCTGCCTTTCCTTCCATCGAGTTAGCACCCGGTGTACCCATTCACAACTGAATCGATTGGAGCGCTTGGCACAGAAACAACAAATGTTTCTGCCGCTGCTGGGACTTGAACCGTGGACCTCAATATTAGCAGACCAGTGCGCTAACTACTACTCCACCACACACCCATCTAAACAATGTCCAGCCAAACAATTATGAATGATGTCTTCATGCTCCACCTTATGTTTGACGTTGCCTAGCAACGATTATTAAATGACAAGGGCACCTCAACCAATGAAGATGGCATTACCGAGCAAACACACACTGACTTTGGGAACTTTTATATATATATATATATATATATATTGATCTGTTTTAAATGTTTTCTCTATAATTATAATTATATAATAAGAGTAAAATACAGGAGCATGCAATTTATATATATATATATATATATATATCACATTCTTTTTGTATTTATGTAAACATATGTAAATTTGTATATGTATATATATATGTATATATTGTATGCAACAATACAATATATATTATATATATATATATGTGTGTATATATATGTATGTATAAATATATTGTATTGTTGCATATAAAATTGGATGGCTTGTCTACTTCTCAGCAATGTTGAGTCGTGCTGGGTCACGTATTTGCATCAAGAGATCACATATGCATTGGGCATTTATGGTCTCCATGCATATGATTGTTGATTTGGTTTTTAAAATGCCGCTTTTGTGGCAAAGTGGTGGCTGTCTGTCGAATTTCACCAAATCCCAATACACAGGCTGCCTGGAATACTGCAGTCCAACTCTGTAGGCAGATATTACATTGAGGTTACTGCTGGCATTGGTTTGTTAGTGGTGAATATGAGGAACTGTCTGGTTTAACCAATAGTTTTATAGATTTATTTGATTAAGAATAATTCAGAATTGGATTTGTTGACTTCGCCACTTAAGTCCGCTCAGCTGAACAAATCAGACAAATATTTGAGTGGTATTAATTGTTGCATTATTGAATCTTTGGCTGTGCCTATTGCTGTGTTGTTTGAGGCTGGATTCTTGGTGACATTGACTCAAAAGCATTTGATCTGTTTAGCTCCTTTTAAATTTGGTATTTGGGTATAGATTTTTGTATTGATTCTTATCGCTTAGGTTTTTAAAAAATGAATTTGTGTAGAAAAGTCTTGTGTTTTATTTGAATTGTGTATTTGAATGCTGTAATGTTTCTATATCTATTGCTAGTAGCTGAATTTTCAAAGGTTTGATGTTAAGTGTGACGTTATTTTTAATTTTCGAGATAATGTGTGTGATATTAATGATTGTACACAAATGTAATTTCTATCCGTACTTCAAAGTGTGTGAAAAGCTGCATTCAGCCTGCTATAATTATATGAGTATGTTGAGCTAATTGGAATATAAAGGATTGCAATGGCTGTTAGATGCTTGCACTGTGCTTATTTCAGCCTTGCAAGGGGAAAAAGGTCAGGATACAAAGACTACTGCATCAGTCTCAGAAAGGTTGGCTGCATTTTTTCAATGCAGATATTTATGTGTTAACAGAAGTTTAGAGTTCTCTTCTAAATTTTCTTCCAATTGCTGTGCGCTTGGGTCTGAGATGGTCCGAGGCAGTGACGCAGGTTATCGTGAGCGTTTGATCTTATGACGTAACAATGAAAGTAGGCCGCAAAGGCATAGACATTGTGTTTTATCCCCTAGTATTTTTATATAAAATAAAAAAATAAAATATTTTTAGATTTCAGATTAAAATTTAATTATTCTAGGATAATTCTCTGCCCCAAAACATGACCTCAGAACACTAGTCAGGAGAATCCGTACATGGTTTAGACTGTATACGTTTGCCAGATTAATTTCCCCATTGAATTTTTGCGCAACCCATATATACACTTCAAATTGGAGTTTGAAGGGTGATGTGCATAGTTTGAACAAATGGTACTGTTAACAATTGCACCAACATAAACCATTAAATTTTTCTATGTTGTTGCACTCAGTTAAATAACATTTAGAGTTTCAGTTGCATTATTTCAGCAAACTACCTAGTTGGTTGGTCTTAGGATTCATCCACATAGTACACATGCAAAAAAAGCATATTTTCAACCCCGCCCCCCCCTCCGTTGGACACACCGTACATATGCAAAATCTCCAAAATCCAACCCCCTTAGTGTGTACGTACTATATGGATGGACCCTTATATGATCTAGAATGTAATGTGGCATTTGTATAGCGTCTCTTCTATTTCTACTCAGAGGCGCTCCTGGTATTGGAGTCACAGGGTAAAGTAGTGAGACTTTAGCTTTCTCATTGAGCAGAGCGAGGGGGTAAGAAGTGATTCCCAGATGGATGGGTTCAAGGCATTCCAGAGGGAGGGTCCAGTCACTGCAAAAGCCCGACACTGAGTAAGAGCAGTGCGTGATCTGGGAACATAAACATTCTTCTGATCAGTGGAGCAGAGCCGGCGATGAGCAGTGGAAGAGGGTGATTTGAAAAGCTCAGTAATGTAAGACGATGCCTGACCTTGAAGTGCTGCAGAAACAATAATGACTTGTTTGAATTTAATGCCGTCAGAAATTGGAAGCCATTGGAGGGTGTTAAGCATAGAGTCTGAGATGCTAGTCTGAGATTCTAGTAGAAGCTGCTGATGTATTGCTAAGACGCTTTTTCTTGTAGCATTTGCATGTCTTTCTGATCTGATTACAGCACTGATCTGATTTTGATGTCTACTCCACCTAATGCAAGTGCAAACAGAAAAGATCCAGTTGCTAGTTGTGCTGACACTTCGGTCAAACAAGAAATAGACAAGATACTTGGCAGTCCATCGCCAACAGTCGCTCCATATACAAGCACCAATGTATGTCTTGTACAAGTGATTTTTTGTATATCTGATGAATGGTTCATAGTTCACAGTTAGGTGCTTTTATTACAGTCTCTGGAGCATTTAATGTTAGGATATTTGCTTGTTTTAGTATAATTTGGACCAATGGATTGGTATATGGAGATTTTTAAAATGAGATTCTGACGGTCACTGGGTAATTGTGATCGAAATGTTGTCAGAGCATAATCTATCAACTGTAGCCGGTTTATTTTTCAAAACTATAAATTTTTAATCAGTTGTAATGAATTCATTTGATTTTTACCAGTGTGTTATACCAAACATTTGAGTCAAATTTGATTCTTGGCAGAGATCAACATGGGGCAGACTCCTGCACCAACCTGTGGTAATTGTATTTGAAGTAACCACAGATGTGTATGTTATAAACTTAAAGTGTGCTGCATGAGTGGTTTAACCCCTTAACTGGGGATCCCGGATATATCCGTCCATTTTACATTGAGTTACAGTTAAATACACGGTTAAGGGGTTAATGTTTCGTTGTCGCAGTAATACTCGGCTGGATAATAAAACAGGAAGGTTTAGATGAATGAGCCAGATTAAATTCAGAAACTGGTGGTGTATTTGTAATTGGACTGAAATTCATGTAGCAGACATAGACAAAATAAGAGTATATGCTTCCTTTTTTGTTCTCTGCCCTACTTTGTAGAAGATTTTTGCATTTTCCTGTTCTGAATTTTCGGCACCAATTCTTAATTAGCATAATAATTATGTTGAGAACAACACACATGATATAAAGGCGATTGGTGATTGTAGCAAGTCTATAGAAGTTATAACATTTATGCAAGTTACTTAGCTATTAACTTTGTGTTTTTTCTTTTGTAGCATGCTGCAGTAAATAAGGGGATTGCAAGTGGAGACTCCACAGACATTCATCAGGTTATTTTAGTTCTATACACATTTCCATTATTATCCTTTACTTTTAAAGCTATGATATAGTTTAATGCATTCTTTGTATTGGTGCTCATAATTTGTATCTATATATTGTCTGCTGTCACTTGCAGATGGCTTGGAGTCAGTGCTTAAACTAACGTACAGCTGCAGGATAAACTGACAAGGCACACTGCCAAATATATTGAGAAGCTGCTGTCAAATAATATATCAAGCTATCCACTTGGTGTTTTTTTGGCACTGGTCTTGGCTTATTGACCAATGTCAGAGTTTCTGCAATACACTTGGGTTTTTCTGCTGTAGTGTTCTGCAGTTGTACCTGGTGTATTTATCAGAGGAGCAATAGAGTTCGCCAGATTCATTTTTGGATAAGGCTGTGTTGAGACTTTATTGCCATACAAGTAATTTTCAGTTGATGGCTAATGCATTGCCGGTGCAGGGTGGCAAAATAGAAAAATCGCATATTGCTTTTCTTATCTTTGTGCTGCAAAAGGCACTCGAGTGCCGGGTGCAAAATGATTTGTAATGGTTGATTGGTAGCATAATTCATATCACTTTCCGAAGTCTTTTTAAGAAACACTATAAACTCTCCATTGCTTTGAGTACTAGTAATACCACTCAAGCATGGGTTATGATCAGTAATAATGAATTATTTCAATTTACTTGTTTGCATTGTCTTTATGAACTTTTGGTGGAGGTCTAAATGAAGCCTTTGCTTACTTACACTGATTTAGAGTTGGTTTTTAAAGTCTTGTGAAGTTCTGTTGATTGCTTTGGCATTATGTAAAGAAAGTTATCTTATCAGTGTTGGTACTCTCTGATGATGTAGCACATTTAGAAATTTAACCTGTTTCCAGATGTGGATGCCTTCATTTAAATTTCTGAGGTAGGTATTTTTTGCTTAAGTGGTTATAGGTGATATGACGTTCAATATAGGTAATATTCGTTATAGGTGATATATGTCTGTCTTTCCAAAAGTTGGACTCGAGAACACTTATGTATTTTAAATGGGAACTGCTTTCAGATTCCAGAATATTCCCAGTCAGACCTGATGAAACTTCAGAAAGAGTGGGAATTGCAGTTCCAAGCTCGGCTGTTGGCAAAAGAACGCGAATGGTCGCAGAAGTCCGAGGAACTGAAACGAGAATTGGCAAAAAAACAGCAGCACTCGGAAGAGGAGAAGGCAGATCTCTTAAGCAGAACTCAGCGACTGCAGAAATCGCACGAAGACATGAAGTAAACATTTCTTTCTCTCATCAGTTTTCAATATTTCTATTATGCCTCTGATTTCTCCAAGCTTTTAAGATTTTCACGTAGGCATACTTTTAAAATTAACGAGGTGATGATACAGTGTGTTTGGTTTTTTAGGGCTGTCATATCAGAATATGAGAATACTATACAAAAGCTTATTGGTGAGTGTTGGATCTCTCTCTCTCTCTCGATCGATTCAGTTCAGTAACAACTGCAGTTTCTATTGAACTTATGAATGGCTGTATGGTTTATGGTTTCAAGCAGTTTATTATTTCTGTGGTTGCAGATCAGGTTCTTTGATTTAATTTTGTTGTGTTTTTCTTCACTTTACATCGGTCTGTTGCCAACTGTTTATTTATCACTATCTCGTACATTTTCTCATGACTGTCGTGACGTATTAGCTGTTTTCTCTGTTCGTTGTGCTAACTATGGTTTCTTTTTTAGTAATAATTTTACATTTAAGCCTGAGAATTTGACTCTGTGAAATTCCAAAGATTTTGTTCTGTAAAATTGAATCAGATTTTTTGTTACATTGGGTATTGGTAAGCCTGAAACTAATCTTTTCCAACAGTTTCACATCGGCAGAGTGTGTTTATAATGGTTGAGTGATTGAGGTATTCAAATGATATTGGATATGGTAAAATCAATTGTGATGGGATCCCACTATCCATGGTATGATTGTCACTGCTGCCAGTGTTACAGCTTTATTGTTTGTTAAATAATATCGCCAATTTGTGACATGAATTAATTGGTTTCTGCGCTGTTATGAGCACATAAATATTAAGTTAAGTGTATGTAATCAAAGGCATAGAAGTTTGGAGTTTTGTTTGTGAGTCTGAACTGATGTTTCAGACCTGAACATGATCCGGCCAGCTCCCCCTGGTGGTCTAAATCATAGTGATTGTGATGGTATTAAATATTTCATGTATCTGCATGCTGTTTTCTTTTGTGCCGTTCCTCTTCAGTTTTTGTGTTTAATAAGTGTTTTTGCAATCATTCGTAGTTGGACGTGTGCAAAGCAGTTTCAAGTGAAGTGGTGTTTTACTAATGTGTTCTTAAAAATTAAAATTAACATCTCTTATTAACGTGCCCTCTTGATTTTAGCAAACCAATGGATAGTCATTTACACTTAATTAAGATGACAACCATTTAAAAAGGATTCATTTTGACATCAACACTGCCTTTGAAAGCACATAACCGTGAGCCCCCCGAACAGCTCGTATTTTCTTAAGTTTTCTAAATTGTCAATGTCATTGAAGAGGAGCACAAATAAAGAACCTTCGTTGTCTGATTTATGTGAAAATGCGCTTCTGAAATGAGATTCAAATTGATCGGTATTTGTTTGATTGTTGATTGTTAATAATGAAAGAACTAAAAAAAATTATTCAGCACAGTTTTTTAAATTTTAATATGTTGTCTTCTTCCCAGATGTTTAATGCCATGGATGTCAGCAATCTGTTGTGTTCTCAAAATGCTTTAGTTCATTGTTTTTGTAAGCAGCAAACCATGCAGCAGATGAAATTCTACCTATCCTTAGCTTTTTAGTGTGTGTGTGTTTGTGTGTGTGTGTGTGTGTGTGTGTTTAAGTGCATTCCTTCTGGCTGCATGCTTTAGGCTGCTGCTGCTCATGAAGTGCAGAACATTGTGAACATATATGAATTATTGAGATCTCTGATTGTAATAGATGCGCTTACATGTGTGAGAAATTTTCCTATAACTTTAACATTGGTTAAGGGGCAGGGGATTTTGTGTGCTGACTTTAAAAAATATACAAACTGTGTATGGTAATCACTTTGTGCTGCCATACATTGTTTTAATTTTTTTAAATGCCAAGATTTTATTTGTGAGTATCCTGAGTTTGTCTTTCTTTTCTTGTGATCCAGTAAACCATTGACATAGCATGCTGGTTAGGAGACAAACATTGAATGGCAGCAATTAAACCAATCACATTTAATGAATGAATGAATGAATGAATTAATTAATATAGTGAAATCATCTGCAAAAGTCCTGAGCAAATTGCATAATATTTAGACAGCCTATGCATAAATATCAAGGTCAAGTTGTGGCCTTCCGACTGCTTCCAGTTATTGACTACAAAAATGCATTTCCATTGTTCACTGTTCGTTGCCAGTTCCTCAAGTGTCTGTTTCTTTCCCCGTTGTCTTTCCTTCTAGTTTTAACCCTGCTGTTGGTTTAAGGTCTTTATCTATACAGTCAATCCACCTTGTTCTTTGTCTTGCTCATGCAAATCTGCTTGTTGGTGTGTGTCTGTAAGCTGTTGGTTGTTGGATAGCCTTTGTTCCATTCTAAGGTTATGCCCTAACCATTGCAGTCTCTTTTTTTCTGATGATGTTAGTCACATATGTCTGTTGTGTTCATTTTGTCTAACTTCTTCATAAACATAAATATATTCAGAATAAATGAATATGTGTGAAATTTTCTTATTCCGAATAAAGCAGTTCAATTAAATTTTACATGATAAATTATGGGTTTTGCAATTTACATTGTCATTGCAGTCTTCTAATGCAAAATGATGAAATGTTTAATGAATTTGACCACAGCCATCTATACTGACAGCTGTGATGGGACGAAGATGTTGGAAAGTTCAGTGCTACTAAGTCATTAACCCCTTAACCGTGTATTTAACTGTAACTCAATGTAAAATGGACAGATATATCCGGGATCCCCAGTTAAGGGGTTAATTAATATTGTACACTTATTAGCTGGTTTAAGTGGTCTACATCTTGATAGCATCATGGCAGAACCAACAGTCAGATTTTACATATTATTGCTCTTTTGGTTAACTGCAATTGACTGCAGGCTTGCTACTTTCAATCGACTTTGCCACATTGTACTATGCAATTCACTATCAGATTCTTCTTCTTCTTCATATGCTACATATTGCTATGTCAGCAATCATGGATTTCCACTCTGCTCTGCTTCTGGCTGTTCTTATCAGCTCAGTGTTGTTTTTTTATTTATGCTTCTTCTTCCCTTTGGCTTGCCCATGTATTTAATTCTTTGTCTCCCTCTTGCTCTTTGTCCCTACATGTTTCCTGTTATTACCAGATTTTCCAGTCTTTCCTTTCTTACTGTGTCCAACAAATTTGAGCTCTTGCTTTCTTGTGGTTTTGTTTTAGAACTAGACCTTCATAAGGAAGCGCATATACAAATTCACCTATGATTGCCAAGTGCCTATTGCTTTTATATAGCAATTTTGCTGTGTCATCTTATATGGATGATTGCATTACAGTGATCGTTGCATTGATTCAATGGTCACTGTAGCAGCATTTTATGCGCATGTGTTTTATTGCATGTGTCCCTTTCCATCATTGTGTTTGTTGTTGTGATTGTTTTGTCCTTGGGTTTGTGATGTGGCTTTAAAATTGACAATTTCATTGAGCAAGTACCATAATACTGTTATTATAAGGCTCCATTCAGTGTAAAATTTGCGTGGCTTTGCATTGGACTATAAAATATTTAACGGAACGGCATTGTGACTGCCCTTTGTGACTTTTGTGGCTGCCTTTACAGTATTTGATTTCACACTTCCAATGTGTTAAGGTAATTAGTATCAGTCAAAATGTGATGTATTATTTTAATAAGTTTATAACTGATAAATGCTTTAATTGTCGTGTGTCTTTGTTTTAGGTTTTCATTAATTTTTTATATTTCTTTAAGTTTAATATTGAATTTGTTTCTTCATTTTTCTACTGAACTCTCTTTTTTAGCATAGCTGTTGAGCTGCTCCTTGACACTTTATTTGATATATGCCAGATATTGACAGATTATCGATTATCTCAGTGTCAGTTATTTCCATCAATTTTTTGCAGTTTAGAAGTTGATTTATAAACATTCAAATGTTGATGAATTCAAACTCTTGTTAGGTTCATTTTGTATTAGAAGTCATTCTTGACGATTGATCTTATTTTCTACATGCTTGAAAATAACTTAATATGTTGCAAAGTCTTGTTTATGAGGTGCTTAAAATTTGTAAATTGTTGCAATGTTTTGAAAGAGGTGCAAAATTTGAACTTTAGCGGAGAAAGCGTCAGCAAAGATTCTTTATCGGATATGATCAAAGAGCGCGATCAGGTATTATGATTATTGATTCTGGTGCTCATTCTGAACCAGTAAAACGTATTTTGCCAGAAGTGATTACGGTTATTTTTCAGATTTATCTGAAATTGATCAATTAGTCAAAAATTTTGCAGACTTGTATTGTGTTTATTGCTTATCTCTGGTCTTATTTCATAATAATTTGCTTTTTTGCTTCCATTTTAGGCTCTGGAGGATCTTCAGTCAGTCGAAACTGCATTTTCCGATCTTCATCGACGTTATGAAAAATCAAAATCTGTGGTTGAAGCGTATAAAAAGGTAAGATATTTGCTGCATATTCTGTTATTGTTTAGAATTATTTATCTATAATTCATTGTCTGTTTAGTTGCCTAGTGTGTTTATGCTTAAGGTTGGTGCCCAGTAATTCTTGGTGGCATTTCCTTTGAGTTTTGACCTGTGTATTAAAATATGGTCAGTGACCCAATTTGATGCTGTTATTCTTGTGGGTTGGGCTTTCAGTGATTTCTGCTTATTTATTTAATTTGAGATAGCTGCTCCATTTATGCTCATAAGGCCATATGTAAGGTTAGTAACAATATTAAAATGATTAGCTAAACATATTTCTTTTGACTGGTTCTTATGGATCAAGGTTATTTGACTTTCTGAAACTAAAAAGAGGTTCATTTCAGCACAGCATGCAATAAAGATGTCCATGAATTTCATATGATTTTATCATGATTTAGGTTGTTCCCTAGCCAGTGTGAGTTTAGTATGAAAGACTGAGTCATTGTTAGAGATTGCTTTAACCCATCAAAGGGGGAATTAATTTTTACAAGACGTTACCAATTTTGGTAACTAATTTTGGGGGAAAGCGTTTGTTTGAACTGTGAACATGTACTTTTTAAACTTACTATATTTCAGGCTATATAGAAGCTACAAAGATGTGGTTTGCATTATTGTTTGGCATTTTTATTGTACTTACCATCCATCCGTGCCAAAAAAGAAATTTCGGGGGTTGGGTCCACCCTACAGACCAAAATATGACCACCTCCCAAAAAATACGTTCAAAGGTCAATAAAAAAAACATAAAATTTTTTTCAGCAGTGATCCCCTAGGTTCAGCGGCAAAGTTGTAGGTGGGTGTCTCTGGAACAGATTAGTTCAAAAATTTTGAAGATGGGACCCAATTTGGGGGAGTTATGGTGTTTCTACACCAGGCACCCGTTGCTCGGAGAAGTGAAATTTTTTGCGAGAATCTTGAAATCTGCAGGCTATATAGAAGCTACAAAGATGTGGTTTGCATCATTGTTTAGCATTTTTATTGTACTTACCATCCATCCATGCCAAAAAGGAAATCAAATCAAATTAAGAAAACGTTTTTAAATGGCGAACACCATGGTGGAAGAGCAAAACAGTTGCGCGACGTTTTAAAATGTCGGACCCCGTTCGCATATGATTTTCGGGCGACGTTTTAAGACGTCGAACCCCTGTAACGGGTTAATTTGGTTCAAGCCTCATTATTGAAGTACAGGAACATTGGTGGCTGAAATTGAGAGTTGCTAATACTGAATATGCTTTGGGCATGTTTTTCTAGGACTTGTAGAATTTGCTCTTTGAGAATTTGTAGTTTTGTAATTTTATGTTTTTTGGTGAATTTTAACAGAATGAGGACACACTGAAAAAATGTGTTGCGGACTGTCAGGGCAAGTTGAAAAAGATGGAAGAACGCTATCAGGCATTGAAGCTACAAGCTGAAGAGAAATTAACAACGTGAGCACTAATGAACGATGTGATGTAATCATAAGGTTTTTATTATTTTGACTGGATATTTTGAGTTTGTTTTCACCTTCCAGTTGTATCCATGTAAGTTGTCTTTACCATTGCGTTTGTCTTAAAAATTGAACAATTCTTATAGTGTTTTGAGGCATTCAAATGCTTAAGTGACTTGTTCAAACTCTGCTCGGAGTATTCAGTTTCTTATTGAAAACAGTATCATATTTTGACTGAGTGAATTACATTGCAGGGCTAATGCAGAAATTGAACGGATAAAGAGACACAATGATTCCGAACTAGCAGTACTTCAGGCTGCCTTACGAAAGGCTGAGATGCAGGCACAAAGCCTGGAGCAAACTGTTGAGCAGAAAGTAAGACCCAACAGATATCAATTGTAATTAAAATGACAATCTTGTATCTACATCTTATAGTTCTTTTGATTCTTCCTGGAATCCAGAGACCCTTTTTATCTGTTTCTTCTGTTGTAGCTTTTAATTACTTTTCACAAGATTCATACTTACAGTCCTCTGTCTGTCTTCTGTTATGTGTCTCAGAGCATTTCTCTTTATTAAACAGTGTATGCCTTCAAACATTCACACACACACACACACACACACACACACACACACATGCACAAGATAGCAGAGGTTGAAGCGCACTGCACTCTCTGCAAATTCAATTAGTTGGTCTTTTATAACCTGCTTTCTATATTCTGTCCCATAACCATGGAGTAGAGCAGCATCTGCATATAGAATTGCTGTTGTAAATTATGAAAATAAGGAAGCTAAGAATACAAAATACCAGGCACTTTGGAGTGTTTGCCAAACTCTAGATTCTTAATAAGAGTTTTTATTTTTGTGACATAAATTTTCGAAGCTGATGAAACTAAAGTATGCTATTCTAGCGTATCAAACGGTGTCATAGCAGCCACAGAATCAGCAGCTGCTCTGACGCTGCCCTTATATGCACAACGCAAATCAGTTTAGTTTGTTATGTTGGATCTAATTGCATTTTCTTACTGTCTTTCTTATGTTAAGTACTCTAATTCTTATGAATTTCAATTATTAAATTATTATTATTATTATTATTATTATTATTATTAACTAGACAATTTATACAGTGCATTAAGCATGGCAATGTACCTTGAATCAATGTTACCTTAAATCAAACAACCAACCTGACAGATCAACTAAGACTATTGTCACATCCCTTATTTATTGATTAGAGGAACATTCTGTTTTCTCTGACTGAATTCTTGATTTAAACTTCTGATAATCATCATCCATTAATCATCAAATTTTACTGACTGCATTAAGTAAGTAGGTAAGTAAAATCTCATAAATTTATATGGCACTTTGGAAATTAGTACAGTAGTAGCTGCTTATTCTTATGCACTTAATCTTTCTTGAAATAGCTATAGGCAAGGTGGTTTGTCGGCCGGGCAAAGATCAGTGTATCCATGAGGCAGCATGATTGTAATAAATATTGAGGCCAGTGTATTAGATTTGGTTTAGCTGAACAAGTTACATTGTATTTAAATTTGTTTAAAATGAAATCTGAACAATATATATTATAGAATCTATATGGAGAATGAATATAATTTTGAAGTTGTGTGTTTTTATTGAGTTTGACGAGGTGCTTGTGCTGGTTGAATTTGCAGTCAAAAGAGAACCGCGAACTTACGGCGATCTGCGATGAACTTATTGCGAAAGTTGGTTGTCATTGAAGCTGGTCAATGTAATCTCCCATGACAGTGCATGTGGCAGCTACAAGTCATCTAGATGTACGATACTGCAACATGAAACAATGTATTTTATTCCTTGCTTGGTTTGCAGATACATAGGTTGTCTGTTGCATATAGTCTGTTACATTATGGCTCTGTATGGCTTTCCTGATTCATAGATATGAGCATGCTTTATTTTATGATCTAAAACGTCTGAACCGAGCACTTGAATCTGTGAAGCAAACTGGTTTACCGGTCATTCTATCTCCAGCATACGAAGTGACATTAGAAAGCGTATGCCGCTTTGTTTGTTTGTTTCGCATTGACCTTCTATTTTTCATGTTTAAATTCTATGGTGGAATCAAATAAAGCATCAAATATTGCATACATAGTTGAAGATTTTCAATAAACAGCTTAGAATAGATAATTGAAGAAGGAGCTAATGATAAGTGTTTTGGCATAATTTGCCTAAGTCAGAGTCCAAAAGTTTTTATAGTTTCAGCAATGTGTTGTTGTTAGCTGTATGTTGTCAAATGCAAACTGCCTCATAGATTTTATATTATATAATATGTAACAAGTTCAGGAGAGTCTGCCCTGTGTGAGAACCACTATGTTTTGCCCATCCAATCTAGTATCCTATAGTACTAATGTACTGCATATTCATTGTTCTGTGTTCAGAAGTCAATGACTGGTATTGTAGAATGATTTTGTGATTAGATACTTTAGTAGTACATTATGTGCATGGCTGCATTTGCACACGGATAGGGAATGTTGGACAGTTCACGGTGGACCTCTGAAATTTAGAGGAGCAGCGTTGCAATTTGGTACCCCTGTTGATACTGCAAATCTAGTAATGTTAAACTGGCAAGCAGACAGGTTATGGCTACATTTAGAGAAAAGTTTTAAATTGGATGTTGAACCTTTTTCTTGTCAGGGGTCCATGTCTCTGTTAAAGAATGGCCTGATAATAATATATAATGAAGCATTTTAAAATCAACTTACTTTGTTTTTGTTTTGTTATAGGTTTCTGTGCCTTGTGTCAGTTTGAAATTAATTTAGTTCTTTATCATTAGCATAGTAGCTGTGAAATATGGACGTTATTTTTTTATCTGACAGAAAATAACAGTTACAATTTCTGTGAGGTTGTTTTAGAGAATCATTCTGCAATCATATGTTATATTTATGCAGTTGATGTAGTGCTTAATAACAGCTTTCCTAGCTTAATCTCTGGCTTAAAATTGTAATGATATGGCTTTTTATTTTGCATCTCATAGAAACAATTTGCTGCTGGACGCAAATATTTGAACTCTACAATTTGGATTTAATGCAACTCTTAGACGTAGAACTTAGTCAATCATTTTTTGCCCAAGCGTGTTATGTGATGGTATTTTAAGTTGTCTATTCTTGTGAACGGTGACTTTTTTGCTTTAAAACGGTGTTTGTTGCTCTTTCGGTTAATTTGTTAGGAACGTTTTGTATAGCCTGGCAGAAAACATAGCAAAATGAATATCATTGTTAATGCTGCGTCTGTGTATTTTGCAAGACAGGATGTGACAATTGCTTAACATTTCATTATGTATTTGCTGGAATCATATTCAGAGCAGTTTTGTGTATAGCTTACTGCAAGCAGAAATTAAAAAAATTGTAAGATAAAAGAATTGAATTGTACAATGTACAGTGCAACTGCTGCATTTTGTATTAAATATATCCTGCCTTTTCCAATTACCAACAGGGCACAGTGCTAACAACAGTGCTAATAAGTATTACATTTTTGGCAAAGAATATTCCTGGATAGGACGGGAAGTTAGAAGAGTGGTAACATCGCTGGACGATGGAGCAGAAGGTCGCGGGTTCATATCCCACAGGAATCCTAAGGTCGACTTGGCTTTACTTGCTAAGAGGGCGGTGGTAAACTGAGGAGCAGCGTTAAGCTGCGAGGTAAAGCGTGGTCTGGGGAAAGTAATGACAACTTATCCCAGATTAATGGATTATACCACCTACGTCGCTGATTGCTCAGGCCGGAGATAAGCACCAGAACCCAACGCTCAGACTCGAGTACAGGACCTACCTTTACCTTTATTCCTGGATAAGATATACAGTAGAACCTCATTATAACGTACTTAGTGGGGCTGTAAAATTTTGTACATCGTATCCAAGTTAAGTTATATCCAATATGGTAGCACATCAAACGGGGCCATACACTGCAGTACATGATAACCGAGGACGTTATAACAGAGTCCATTATAATGAAGTTCTACTGTATTGCCTAAATGTAATCAGTTATAAAGAAGTGACATCTACCGTATTATCTCGGGTATAATACGCACTTTTTTCCCAAAAAAAATGCTAAAAAGTCTGGGTGCGTATTATGCATAGGAATAAATTTTTTTCACTCTTCAGTCAAACGTAGAACCAACGCTATGGTACTTTCCCGTTATCCGGACCCCAGTGAAGTGTAATGGTTGTTCGGACAGGAACCTGACCCTAGCCTAGCCCTGACCATAACCCGCTAGAAATGGTACCAGAAGTGGGGTCATTTATTTGTGACATTAGAGCAGACGGAAAAAATAACAAAAAAAGAACAAAAAAAATTTAAAAGAACAAAAAAATTAAAAAGAACAAAAAAAAATTAAAAAGAACAAAAAAAAATTTTAAAAGAACAAAAAAAAAATTAAAAAGAACAAAAAAAAATTAAAAAGAACAAAAAAAATATTTAAAAAGAACAAAAAAAATATTTAAAAAGAACAAAAAAATATTTAAAAAGAACAAAAAATAAATTAAAAAGAACAAAAAGAACAAAAAATAAATTTAAAAAGAAAAAAAGAACAAAAAAATTTAAAAAATAACAAAAACAAACAAACAATCGAAGAAGTCTTGGAGAGGGTAGAAGAGAAGAAAAGCCTAATTAACACTATTTGTACAAGACAAAAGAAGTGGATAGGTCATGTTCGAGAGAAGAATCAAACCTGAAGAGAAGGACTAAAGGAAAGATGAATGGGAAACCACAGAAAGGGCGACCAAGGACATCGATGCTGGAGTGGATAACAGAGTCCTGAAGATAAAAGCTATAATGAAGTGTCTTTGGGCAGAGCACCTGAAGTTAGAGCAGAGAAGATTTGCTTAATATAATTTGCTAAATTATTAACATGGTTTTTAACATCAGTTATAAGAAGTGGGGAGCTATTATTATATGGTTTTCAAAATTTCATCTAGGTTTAAAGATTTTTGCATTATGATAAATTTTGATATAGGTATTTAATTAGATGCAATTATGATGATAGGTATTTAATTAGATGCAATTTGTAGTAAATGTTGTTACCTCTCTGCTTGTTTGCTACCTTTTGATGTAGCAGTATCAGTAGTTTAAATGTTTTTCAAACCCACAAAATTTAAGGCAAATCTGTTCCATCATGTACAATTGATTGAATGGGCTGGTGTTTCATACTGCTATGTTTGTACTAATTTATATGGTGAGAACTATCACTTGTACTATTAAATCTATAAGGTATTTATTATTATTACTGTAGGTGCTTACATAATAATCACAAGGAAATTATCAAAATGATTTTTACCTTCTTAAAAATTTATTATTAGTCATCAGTTGTTAATAGAGTATACAGTAAATTTTCAGAAATACATATTTATTAATTCAGGAACATTTGAGGCAGAAAATATTGATGTTTGGATATGTCTTCCAGAGATGTAGCAAGTACACAATGCTTCAAGTACCAAGTACTACATCTCTGATGTCTTCAATCACCTTAATTAAGAGCATACAGGAATTTAATTCTTAATTACAAGAGATAAAGAAGATACACAATAAAATAGCATCTCAAATGCATTAACAGGATCGATGAATAAATAGGATGCACATCAAAAGACCAAACTGGATTAAACATGCTGTAAGGAAAAACTAAGGCAAGGCTTGAAGAAATTACCAACAGGCCTAACAAGAATGAACCACAATTTCGTGGTGGGAGACCGCCAAAGCATGACGCTCCCCTAATGTCTACGTGGCACAGTCCTGAATTAGATTTGAAAAATTAAACTCGTAAAAATACAATACAGAAAATTTGTCGAAATAACATTTGACACTACCATAAGGGGTTGATCTACAGGTGATGCATGCCCCTCCCAAGCCTAGCCAAAAATTTTGCTTGCTAATTTCCCTGTTATCGTGAAAAGCTGAAAAGTAATAAGTGTAAGCGTCATCTTTTATTCTTTTTCAGCAGGTGGAACGGGAGGGACAAGGCAGAATGCCCCCAAACTGAATTAATAGATTCGTTGTGAGTACTATATTTAACGCCAATATATATATATATATATGAATAAATATCTTAAGATCATTGTGGATTAGCAGAACATTTATAATGCTACTGCTTAAAAACCAAAAAAAAAACAGTATTACAGGTAAGAAGAAACATTAACAAATAATTTAGAAAGTTATTAAAACCATCCAGTTGACTGTTGACTTAAAATCATCCCAATAAAATTAATAATAATTTTAATAATCCCAATAATATAATATATATATATATATATATATATATATATATATATATATATAATATAGAAATGAAACTTAAAGTTAACAAGATGAAACTCTAAAGTTGCACTCTAAAATATTCCTATAACAATTTCTAGGTTTCACTAATCTCATAATAATGCAGTAAATGACAAAGTACTACAATATTTACAAATATTGGTTATTCGAAATCGGCAGCAGCTGTCCATAAGGCACACAATTTACATCTATTATCAGCAGTCTGGCGTTAAAATATTATTTACAAATTCTTGAATAAAAATGTGGCTAACAATGCAAAATTACCAATTATTAACCAACTTAACATCAAAATTAGATTAAATAATACAACTAAAATATTTTATCTTTTGCAAACTGATGGACCAGCCATCACGAAATACAAGCAGTGCATTTAAATGCGCTAGTCAAAGCCTAGACAACAAAACGACCAAATGTCTTTTCTATTAAACATAACTTGATTTGTACTGGCAAAGATGAGAACTGCTAGGCAAAGTGATTTTTGGGTCAGAGGAAATAAATTGGTAAGAAATCTGCTCTGAAGGTGGTTTATTTGCTTTTGATAACAAAGGATCCTGTTTGCCAGTATGTTTATCCGTTTGTTTTTCTAGTAATTTTAAAGAGCAAACACTTAACTTGTTAGGTATTTCATTTCTAGCATCGGTTAATTCAGAAAACTGGCAGTCAAGATCAGGAATATCTGTACAACGTGAAGGATGTTTGCGTGGATCATTCCCAAAATTCCACGATTCTTCAGAACAAGTATCAGTACTGTAAATGTTATCACCATCAGTCGACGACATGGAACATGAACTAGAGCTCACACTGGGAGTGACAAAGTAATTATTCGCTGCATTGCTATAAACTGCACGGTCAGTTTTGTGATCAGATGTTTTACAGTGGTACGATGGTTTTGGCCTCATCAGTGGAGGACCATTGGCACACCCTGGTTCTTTTTCAAAAAGTCTGGCAGTACAATATCCTCTCTCTTCAGCTTTCCCCTCTGATCATTAAGCTGTTTGCTCTGCGCCAATACGAGCATGTTAATAAATGACTCATCTGAAAGAAATCATCCGTGTCTCCTTATAGGCAGTCGGAGAAATTCACAAATTAAACAAGAATCATTTTCAAATAACTGGATTAAATTACCAAAGACAGTATACTAAAAGGATAATTTAAAAAAAACAGAGCTGAACATGAAACAAACCTTCAGCAGCTGATGATGATGTAGATCTTTTGTTGTTGTATTCACTCACGCCATTTCTTTTGTTTGACAAACTCCGAGATGGAAGTGTGAAATGACGACTGTTCTGTTGGCCTCTCAGTTTACTAAGCTGTGAACAATACAGTACCATGATCTAGCCATCAACTGGAATAAGCCTACTTAATGTCAATTTTACTGTTTTACTTTTTTTCTTGGACACAAGCCATAAGGAAATAATTGGTTTAAAACCAAATTTGTTAGAAATCATATTTAGAATAAAGTAAACTTCTCAAGTGTACAGTAAAATTCAACATCTCCTCAATGACTCCGAACCTCAGTGGTGCTATATAATTTGTCATTATTAATATTAGTAGTACTACTATTAAACTGGATTTGGCATACAAGGATAATAATATATATATATAAATATATATATAAAATATATATATATACACATATATAATTATATATATAATATATATAATCCTTTATTAAAATAATCAAAACTTAAACCTGATAGACCCATCTAAAGCAAAATTCATCAAAACTATCACCTTTTCAAGACTGAAAGCTCCTAGTTCGTCAAAAGCTATGTAGCTGAAATCAACAGTGCCATGGAATACATCGCTGAAGAGTTTCTCCAACTGGAACTGAATTCTAGAACTTGACGAGTCAGATGAATTTAAGAACTCTGTACGCGATGATCTCTTGTGAATCTCAGTCGGCAGTCGTCCAACAGCAGTCGGAGTAGATCTTTTTCTTCGTCCAACTACAAGCAAGCACAGTGAAATAAAATTTCACACTTTGTTATTTATGAGCAGTCTAACCATAGTCAAATCAGGAGCCAAACATAAGAGAATCAAATGCCATAGTTTAAGCAAAATTAACATTACGCAAATGTGCTGTCAACATATGAAACAGTAACATAATAACTGTCTGCAGAATAAGTCCTCCACAGCCTTTTAAAACTTCACTGCCTACAAGAACTGTACTGAAGATGGATATTTACAATGACTGGTAACCAGCCTCATTTAGCTGATGCCATATAAACCTGAAGCTGTTCTGTGAGTTTTGAACCCATGCAGCAACCCTTATACCTCTTTGATTAATATTTATGTATTCTATGTACATGTTAATCAAGCTTATTAATCTTTACAACTAGTTATATAAATTCCCCATGTGCCTGGCATTGACAATAACTGAAAAAGCTCTTCTAAAAGCAATCAAAAGGTAAATGAGGAAGTCAGGTCAATGCATATTTTCCAATCTGTCTTGGGTAACTGCACGTATAATAGCAGACATCATGCATACATGGTTTGAGATAGCAATTTCCAAGATTGGTGTTGATGCGATACTTGGCAATGTATGGATAAAATATGATAAAAGAACAAGTTGCAAATACCTATGGAATCTGACAAACTCTCAACCATAACGTGGTGACAATTAACGGAATCAACGCACATCTTCTGTTTAAGAATCACGCCCTCTCCAGTCTAAAGTCAATCAAAACAGAACAGTAACATGGTAATACCAAGAAATCACTTTACAAAAACACAAATCATCATTTTAAATTGTAATTTTAAAACAGCTAATAAAAATATCCCACGGGATTCAACCAATTGGTTTTTTCTTTAAATATATGACATGGGATTCAACCAATCGGTTTTTTCTTTAAGTATTTACACTTGTCATGCAATAGCACAACAGGCCAGCAGAACTAAACATGGCCATATTCAACTGTTTCAAAGCATTTCTCATCCACAGAGATTTGGGTATTCAATCTCCATTATGTGCTACACAAAACTAACATTTCTTTGTAAGCAACATAAACTAAGTGACAACCTCTGCAAGTTAGCATGCACACTGCCACTATAAACATCACATGCACCTCATCTGGTTGCAATATAGAGTCAATCTGAAGGATTGGCACATTAAATATTTTCCTTTCGCATAAATGGCACTGCTGCTGTAAGGCATCAACTTGTCAGCACTAATACAGTAAGTATCCAATATCAAACCAAATCCTTCACTAATATACAAAAATTTTCATAACCTGCTGAGGCTTTTGTACCAATGTCTAATTACTATAAATTCATTTTGATACATTGTAAACTAGGAGTAGCAGCAGGTCTTAAACTTACTATGTGCATCACAACTTTATCAATATCAAATCCATGCTTTCTCAGTATCGGCCCGATGCATTTGGACACACTTGTTTTGTACCGACAGCGCACAGCCAGCGACTTTTCATCAGGTAAGGTCAGGCGAAATACGATACAATCAACGAGGAGAATTTCTTTACATGATAATGTTTTAACATCCTTTGTAACATCCAAAATCTGGGCAAATAAAAAAGCCAATCCTGTTAACTCAAATGGGGCAAAAGTTGCATGACAATTACCAATAATAGCAAATGATTTTAATAATTTAATTAAGGATGAAGTAGTGATCAATACTTGAGGTGTGGGGTTCCAAGAGATTTGTTCATAAAAGTTTAATATAATATTAATCTAAGGAAGCAAGTGAAAAAAGTAAAATATTACCTAAAAATTATAAATAACTTACATTATGCATTCACAGGTCTACTAGTCTTATGTGTTGTTTTCTTAATACATTCTATCCTTCCCATAATAGTATAGTTTGCTTCAAGCAATGTACTCACTGTACTGGTATTTGGATTAAGTGCCTCAACAAAGGTAAGACCAGAATTCAATTTAGTTCCAAGCTTCAAGAGAATGTCGGCAATCTTCTGTCCATGACAACCTCTGAGCTGTGTCACTGAACCGTCAGGTGTGGTAACCCTGATGTCAATTGCATTTTTCAAGTCTGATAGTTTCTATCGAATGAACATAAATCACAGGATAACAAAAATAATGGAAGCAGAACTCAGTTTCATGCACTTTTAATCCAATCAATCAATCGATCAATCAATCAATCAATCTATCGATCAATCAGTCAACAACTTTTGTGGTGCCACCATCATAATACACAGTGGGCACTATAGCCAATGGAGCACCAAATTGAAACTGATTAAGAGTAAAGTCAAGCCAGAAGAGCCAGTCAGATCAGCTAGGGAGCAACTGAAGGGGACAGACAAAACCAAACAGGTATGTCTTAAGACTATATCTTAAAGATGATAAAGTGCTGGCTATCAGGGGTGTAGCGACGGAGGGGGGTATATCGGTAGTATATACCCCAGAAATCAGACTACCTTAAAATTTTCAATGCATTTTTAAGATTTTCAAAGTTTTTAAGATTTATACCCCCCCTAAATAAAATTCCTGGCTATGCCCCTGCTGGCCATATAAAGTGATGCTGGCAAAGAATTCCAGGGCCTGAGACCATAGACTGAAGAACAACCAGTGCCAATGACTGTCTATAACAGAATGTGCAAAATGGAGCAGAATTACCATGCTCACTCCCGATGGTATTAATCCATTTCCATTCTTCTCGCCTGCTTCATTTTCAGTTTTGTTCTTTGCATCGGGTTTTTCTAAACAACAAATTAAGCATTTATTTTCCTCATGCCCAAAATCAGTAAATGATTTAAGTATTGTCTTACATCTGCATAAATACCAACAGTAAAGAAAAACAAGTGTACTAAAGAAAGATTTTAGTATTAGTACTGTCACTAAGAGATGAAAAAAAAATCAACAGCTAAGCTTAGGATGCCTATCTATTTGATTAGATGACGGTTTAACAGATTACCATCACAGAAAAACTACCCAATAATATAATAAACTCACTTTTCTGCCAGAAAAGCAGAGACCTTCTTCGATCTTCTCGACTACTATCAGTCTTAGGGTTGAGGTCATTTTCCTGAAAATATTATACAGCCTTAGTCTAATATCGATAAAATCTGATAAATTCTCACGTGAAGACAACAAATTAGAATATAGGCTACTACAGTACAGAGAAATAACAAGAGTTCAAGTAACAACAAGTTAAAATAACAAGGAATTCTATATGAAAGAGTTCGAATAACAAGGAGTTCATATAAAAAAGTTTAAACAGTCAGTTAAGTTTCAAAAGCAATTCATATGCCTATAAACAGAAAAATTACTCAGTGATTTGCTTGATAATGACAAAACAGCTCAGGCTATCAGAACTAACCATTGACATAAAGTTAAGAGATAAGTCCTTTTCTCCACATGGAAGTTGGAAAGGTCTGCCCTCCATTTCCGCAAGGACCGCATCTCTGAACAGCTGTGATGTCTTGAAACGAGGGTAACAGTCCTGCCTCATCAGCTGATAAATCTGACAAAACAGCAAATCACAAAACATCAACATATTCGCTTTGCCAAGCAATTCAAGCAACTGCTATGACCTCAGAAATGCACTGTACCTCAATCATTTCATGCAGACCAAGCAGACAAAATATAAAGCTGCTAAAACAATCAAATTTCCTGAAATTTTTAACAACAGCAGAGGCAATATTATACAATACAGTGATAATCATCAACACCTTTATCAGCCATTTATTTGTTACATAACGTAAAATGGATGAGCGTTGAGATAAACGATACGGATTCTTTTTCAGCACAGCACTAACATGTCGTTGGGCAGCTTCATAGACGTCGATAGTAGCGAGATTAAGAGAATCTTTTATGGCATTCGTTATGTCCTGGTCGATGTTGACACACTCTTGAGCTTCAGGGTCCACGTGAGTTTTATAAATTTCAGCAGCAAAATCTTTTCTCTAGAAGAACATACACACATAAACACACACACACACACACACCAAACACAAACACACACACATCAGAGATAAATGCAAAAACACATATTTTAAAAAGTCAATGAATGAATTAAATCATCACACCATTTACGATATTCATCCTCAACAAATCTGGAGTCTGCTTTTACTTAACACGTTGGGCACCAGAACATACAACGGATGTCCTGTTTTCTATACATTCACATAAGTTTTTTGGCAGTCTATGAGTTAAAACTGTTTTCATCGTTGCATCAAAGTTCTCAATTGCTTAGAAATGAGGCATAAGAAGAAAAATTATAGTAACAACTAACACATCAGCACAGACTGAAACAATTTATCACTTTGGACATAAAGGATTATAAATGTAACAAAATACTCATATTACATACATTTAGAAAGAAAATATAAATACATTAGCAATTCAACCCAACCACTGCAAAGGAAGGAAATTCATTTCACGCCAAATAAATCAACATATAAATAATTCTATCAAATTGATAACAAACCTGAACTTCAGCGATACGCTTGTATTCTTCACATTTCAGCCAAAACTGTAAATTTTCTTCATTAAATTCCTTCTTGAGGTGTTCCTAAAGAGTAAGTCAGGACATATTAGCAATTAAAAATCAAATGAGTGGCACTTTTTACCCAATCATACCCGTACCCCTTTAGAAAAAAGCAAGTTCCTCTTTGCATCTCATCTCCAAGACTCCTCTCTCCCATAACATAACAACTGTATCAACCTGATTCAACAATATATATATATATATATATATATATATATATATATATATATATATATATATATATATATATATATAATATTATATATATATGTATCAAATTGATTCAGCAATATATAAGTGTGTAAACAATGTCACTAACAGTCTGTTATTTTTCATGGCAAATGGACCACTTACACTAGTCAACAAAATAAAAAAAATTCTGTCACAGAAATGAAAAAGTCTGATTCTATTACAGTTTTTTGCAAGGAATTCAGATATGTACTTAGAAATTCTCCACCACGTAACATTTTTCAGTGACACGTAAAATTTCTATTATATTGCTCATATAACATTATATGTGTTATATGAATATTGTAACCTGCAGTCTCCTAAAAGGTAGTTGTATATGATTTTCTATGATATTGTACCTCAGAATCCCTTTTAAGAGTCCAACCATAGTCTGCTAGCATAATGGAGCTCCACTTGCCCTGGTACCTATTTTCCATTACTGAAATGTCCTGATGAAACCTTTCTCCATGTTCATCGCTTACTGCTCCTAGATTTGCAGGAAAATAATAATCAGGTGTGAATGCAAAACTGCATTTTTAAGACATGTTACATCCCATTTCAATAGAGTATCCATTAATTTTGTGCAGTTGGCTGCCTTGTTATTTCCCAAGAAGTCGCGACAAACAATCTTAAAGGAAACCCATGCAGCTCTTTCAGTGTCATTCAACTTAGCATCAAAGTTTTCATCTTTCATCAGTTTTCTAATATTAGGCCCTACAAAGATCCCTTCTTTGATTTTCACCACTTATTTATGGAAATGTATTTCTAAGATATGCAAATCCTAGTCCACTTCTATCCATGGCTTTTTACAAAGTTCTTCACGAGACCCAACTTTATATGGAGAGGAGGTAGATATACTTTATTCGGCTCCACAAGTGGATCATGAATGTTTTTTGCCTCATACTTTTTTCTGCCTCATGGCAGATGGTCAATTTGGGTAATTGACAGTTTGTTGTGATTTGGAAGTAATGCCTGCAATGTTTGTAAGGCAAAAGTAACAGTATGTCAAGTGATCTCTTGGTTCCCTCCAGATCATTGGAACAGCAAACTTCATGTGTCTAACACCCTTGACCCAACCTGTTAGGAGTCTGACACAGGTTATACAGCTGAAATGAGAGGCCCTGTATTTGTCCTAATCGCCAATTTCACATCCAAAGTACAGCTTATAACATGTCTTAACAAGCGGAGTAAAACGCCTTCTTTGCTTTCATCACACAAAAGGAATCCGGATGATTAGTACACTTTCTAGGCATTTCAAAATGACTACAAAGAACAAATAACCCTTAAATTATATTAACTAAGTGCTCTATATTAAATAGATTTAGGCAAGCTCACACCAGATTGGGCTTATTTCAATCAATATAATACAAGTCACACTTGCTCATATCAGAATAGAACACACAATTCATGACCCATCGTTTTCTGCTTGTATCAGCCAGACAAATAGAACAAAGGGCCTGGATATATTATAACAACATGACTCAACATTTCTGCTGTGGCTGACAACATACAATAATATATTATAATTGGTTATGATGAAATTTTTTGTATACTACCTCGGTTTACTGAAATAAAATTGCATTGGCTATTTCACAGTAAGGTATATTCTTTAATAGACGATATCTCCTGAAATAAGGGTAATGGAAAAATTCTGATTACATATTTGGAAACTACGTGAAAAACTACATATGGAACAGACCAGAGCGATTCTGTGACAAAAATTGTGTTTACCAGTGTTATGGACAAATTTCTCTATAGATATCCTAAAACGGTTGTGAAATTTGGTGAAAATCTCCCCCACTTGCCCCAATGTCACAAATCATTTGTTGGATTGATATGGAATAACTCAATACTGAAATGACTGTGCTATTTGCCATCTCAGTATCAAAGCCATACCTTAAATAATGCAACACCATCAGCATCATTCAGCAACTTATCAAAAGCTACCGCCCAACTTGCAACGCGACCGATCTCTCCTGGTGCACCAGGAGCGGCCATTTCCCTACAGCTTCCAAGCGGCGGTCTGAAGCTGCGTCCCGAGTCATTCGGTTCACCATCACAAAACACCGACTAAAGCCACAAACAAATTCCATCCGTCATAGTTAATTAACTAGGTGCATCATATCAGTGCATAACACACACATACACATGCATGCACACACACATATACACATGCACACACATACACAAACACATGCCCCATAATATATAATTATGGATCCATTAACTTCATTTCCTGGCAAAATGAAAATAACAGTAAACTCAAAAAAATTATTTAATAAAATTCACAACATAATAGGAGCTTTGCTAAAGCCAAACGAACCTCAAATGAACCGTGAAATGATACATTCTTTCTATTCGGCCTCTCAGCAATGTCCGACTTCAGCTTTCGCTTTAAGAAATTTTAAACCAGCTATGAATTAGTCAGAATGCATATTTTACAACCTAATGCAATCAACATTGACGTAATTATTATTTTAAAAATACCATTTCAGTTCTGAATTTGCATCTCATGCTAACTGTAACTATGCATATTGTACATCAAGTTATCACAAATTTGCATTCTTGCATCCATGCCAACCAAGATAATAGTATCAGTATATTTATAAAAATGGCATTTCAATAAAATCTGATAACGGTAGTCATATAATTTCAGTTCAGTCAAATTATTTTTGTAGCTCTATCAGATTAACAGAATTCTATTTATATGCAGGCAGAGCTCAAATGGAAAGCTATCAATACCATTCAAATTGTCTATTTAACATAAATTTATGCAGCAACAGATTTATAACAGAAAGTAACTTACATCCGTTTCTTTACAAAAGACTTCTTCAGGAAATCTGGCTTGAGATGCCATCTTTACATTGGCAGCATTAGCCAAGTCTTTGTCTACATTCTGTGCAGTTGCAGATGCAGAAGACACCTTTGCTGAAGTCAGTGATACATTACCATCTAGAAGGATTGAATTGGCAGCAAGTAAAGTACTGTTTTGATTTAATGATAATTCATCTGGCAAGATAACCTCTTTGTTTGGAGCATAAAATGCTGGCATATCAACGCTGTAACTCCTCAAAGTCTTCACTTGCTTAAGAATAGGAGTGGAAGTACTCTGATTCGACACGTCCAAGTGGTGATTCCTGTTTGTTATTGTTCGCAAAGGAAGAACCGGGAGAGGAGATTCAGGGTCCAGCCCGTTTTTCTCGTAGGCACAGAATTTGGTCACGTGTAATGACGTTCCACCCAATTCTGGATTTAACAAGAGAAGCTTCTGTGACTGTTTGCGCAGATTTTCCACACTGTTCTGAGAATCTTTGACCGCCTGGTCATAAGCGGATTCATTATAATTCACAGCCACGTTTAGAGATTCAAAAGCATCATTTTCAGAGGAAAGCGAATTACTTTTTAAGGCACTGCAGTTAGAAGAACTTTCTACAGGAAAAACTGCAGTTTTATCTAGCTCACCGGAAACGAGTTTACACTTTAATAAGTGATTTTGGTAAGAAGTAACGCCAGTCCATTTGTGAATTTCAGATGAAGCTTCATTATTTTGGCAATTTGCCATGACGGAATCCACAATTTTATCAGTACCGTCACGTGAATTATGAAAGCCGCTCATGTTGAACTGACTTTCAAATCCTGGTGGAATAAACAGAGGAATATCTAGATTGCTGGTGCTGTAATGAGACTCTGCTAGAGTGCTGACATAAAACTTTCGAAATAAGTCAACTGCAAACTGTGCTGAGGACGGGAACTCCACACAATTATCACTGTCAATATTTATTTCACATCGGATGCCAAAACATTCAGCAGTTCTCTCGTGAGCTTTGTGACGAGCCATTTGTGGATCAGTATAGAAAATATGACAACTAGGTCCAGAATTTTCATCCTTACAATCATGAGTCACCAGACAAAAGAGCAACTCGTCTGTGGAACTGAGACCAAATTTAGCAACACCCCGAGAGTTGTGGTGAACAAGTAAATTTCCTCGTGCATCATAAAGTCGTATCCCGTCCAAGCACAACTTGATTTTCACTATTGTATGCGTGACTCGAGATTCTTTCATTCGTTTTACAGCATTACTAACTGCTTGAGTCCGATGATCCCATGTTTTTGGCATTGCAAGAGTGCCTATATACCTTACAACAACTTCTGTAGAGCATTCACTTTGCTGAGCTGCAATTGGGCCATGCAATTGATTGTCTGCCTGAAAAACAAAACCTGGCTTCTGACATCGTTCAACTTCGTAATTATTCAGTGTATCTTGATATTGAACTTGAGACATAGATGAATTTGTGGACCCAGAACCTTGATATTTTGCACAAGTCCTAACATTTTGTGGTATACTGGAACTTGAATACATTACCCTCGCTATTATTAATGCAAGTGATCAAATTCAAAACAATAAATTAAAAGTACTCTCTCTCGTAAAATCCTTTTATGTTATCACTGATTTCGGCCAATCCATGCAGTCTCAAGTTTCTCGTTGCCAGGATGGCGTGTACTGTCTAAAACAAAATTAATGTTTGCTGGGTGAGTCTCATTCTGAAATTCACGTGACGCATTGGCATTCGTGAAAAAGGTCCATTGTGTTTCGCAAACAACACATTGCTAATTGGCGAGCCTCGCATACTCGTACAGCTGCAAACATGAAAATGTTTTATAATTAATCCAGAGATCCGCAAACAGCGCATGAAACTCTTTTTGCGTTGTCTGTCTTCGATTAAAACCAGTAATTGATTTTTAAGTTTCGTGCAAAACTCAGTAAAAGAAAAACTAATTAGGCCAAAACTAATCAAATTCGCTATAAATTAAGCCTTCAAATCTCGGAATTTCCGGTTTAAACACACGATGCTGCCGTTTTGCCAATGGAAAAAACCTCTGGTCTAGTAACCAGTTACATATATATAAATGGGTTCAAAATAGGGGTGGGTCGATTAATCGAAATCGAAATCGAAATCGCGATTTTTGAAAAAATCGTAATCGTAATCGACACGATTATTAAATAAATCGAAATAATCGATAATCGTCGAAAAAATAATCGAAATCGCGATTATTTTTCGATTATTCCCGTAAGTGATATTATACAATATTTCCGATTCAAAGAAAGATCAATTTACCGTTGATTATAAGATTTTCATTGAAAATGGATTCAACAGCGTCGAAAGACAGGTACCATCTTTCTGGGTTTGACAGCAGCTTTCGATACGGTGTGTCAGGTGGGTTTAATGTACAAACTCTCGCTCAACTTGCCACCCTGGTTCTGTCAACTTGTTTACTCATCTCTGACAGACGGTTCTGAGTTCACTTGGGAGATGTCAGCTCCTGAAGACGTCGACGAAACGGTCTACCATAGGGTCAGTTCTAGCCCCACGTTATTCAATTTGTAGGCCTATAGGCCTACAAACGACTTAGGCCTACCTGGTACCATCAGTAGGAAGTTTGGATACGCTGACGATATCGGTCTTGCCACCCAGGCTCGATCCTTTAAGGAGATTGAAGACCAGGGTTATTTCTAGGATTATGAATTGGGGTGGGGTGTCAGGAAAATCTGGGGTGTGTTTATTTCTAGGATTGTGGGATTGGGAATTTGGAGTGTCGGGAAAATCTGGGAGTGTCGAAATTTGGAAGTCTCTACCGAAAAAGGCTGACAAGCAAAAAACCGTTATAGAGACTCACACAAAGTCTGACAAGCAAAAAAGTCATCCGAGGATAAAGTTGTGGGGTCTATTTTTCCATTTGGGGGCAGGCCTCTTCAGAGGCTGAAGGAGGTCCTGGCCAGTTGGAATTTCGAGGCCTCTCCTAGCCTTCCCAACAATTAAAATTTTGACAAGCGAAAAAGGTAATCGCCAATTTTGAGGACCGCAGAATACCTTCCTAGCTTCCCAAAATCCCAAAATTATCAACAAGCAAAAAGGTCATCACCAAATTTTGAGGCCCCTTCTAGTAGTAGCTATCTAGCTTTCTAGCTCTCCCAGAATTCTCGACAAGGAAACAAAGGGAGGCCCCCAAAATGATGGAGGCCCGGGCCGAATGGCCATCCTAGCCCCCCTCTGAATGGGCCTGTTTGGGGGTGTTCAGGGCTATAATCACTCCTCTCCTTAGAGATCGACTCCACTGGCTCCGTGTTCCACAGCGCATTGTCTACAAGCGCTGTTGGCTTACGTTTCGGGCTTTACACGATCCACTCTGTCCTGATTATCTAACTGTGCTTGTACGAAGATCGACTGTGATCGAGAGGAGATCGGTTCTTAGGTCCAGTCGGAGAGTGCAGTTGTTGGTCCCTCCCCCCGTCCAAGACCCCTAAGTTTGGGGAAAGATCATTCGCGCGGGGGGAATCCTGGGAACTCTCTTCCAGACAATTTGACTGAGCAGTCTCAGCTGGACTTTTCATTAGAAATTTGAAGACACATTTATTTAATATTGGATATGAACTTTGTTAAGCGCTCTTGTTGTAGGCCTTAGCCTTGCGTACTGCGCTATATAAATTGTTAATAAATAAATAAATATGCATTCTGTATGCATATCATTGTCACATCACCAAATGTTAGGGGGTGTCGACCTCAAATTGGGGTGTTGGGGGGTGTTAGGGGTGTAGAAATATCCCTGTTGAAGACCAACTGAGCATCGATACACAGAGGATTGCCGAATACTGTAAAATATGGCGGGAAAGCCAGTTTCTAAAGGTACTGTGAAATAATCGAATCGAAATCGTAATCGTGAAAAATAATCGAAAATAATCGTAATCGTAATCGGAAAAAATAATCGTAATCGACCCAGCTCTAGTTCAAAACTATGCAGTATGCACAGTTGCAGTCCTGCAAGTCCAGACTGTCCAGGTGCTCTTGTTGAAAACGAGTTGCTTGATTCCATTTGTCTGGCACTCCAATTGTTCCCATGGAACTGCTTCGGAAGAACTGACTCAGATTTGTTCGTTCTGCTAGACGGATGGTGTAAAAATGTTGGCCTTCGGTAGTCCGTTCATCCCACCCATACTGGAGACTAAAACTGTTGAAGTAGACACTTCTTTTGCCAGTAAATGACACATGTTTTTCTTCTCATTGATCATCACGACTATCCACTTTCTGTTAGCTCACTTGGTAGTGGTGGCCTGGTGGGACACCAGGCCACCACACTCAGTCGATGGCCTAGGTCCTAGGAGCACATTCACCTTTACAACAGTTAACAGTGGCAGCCAATTCTTTTATTCATTATTCCTGGCTATATACCTAAAGTCTGACAAATTAACTCTTGAGAGTAATCTTACTGGGATGAGTATTCAGATTCTTCATACACAGTAGGCTAGTCAGCCTGTGCAAACATGATTCTGTAATTGATTAGGCCTACGATACATATCTAGACTCACGTAGGCCTATAGTGCCAACGTTTTACTCTTAAGAGAAGCGGACAGTCAATTTCTCATTGTCGAAACATGGAATACTGAAGCTGAAAAATTCGGGGTAGGCCTAGGCCTACCAGGGATATTTTTACACCCCAACACCCCCTTCCCAACACCCCCAATTTGAGGTCGACACCCCCAAATTTGGTAATGCGACAATGGTATGCATACAAAATGCATACTAATTAGCTCAGAACACCCCCCATTGAGAAGGACACCCCCAACTTTTATTCCTGGATGACCTTTTTTACTCGTCAGAGGTTTTTTAAGACTTTTTAAGGGTTTTCGGTTGGTTTTGGGACTTGATAACGTTTTTTTTGTTTGTCAGTCTTTTTCGGACAAAGACTTAAAATTCCGACACCCCCAGATTTTCCTGACACCCCCCTAAATTCAAAATCCTAGAAATAACACTGAGGCCTATACTGTTGATATTGTCAGACAAATGGATTAATGAAAAAGTTCCCCCTGGCGACTGCATGGTTGTTTGGCGAAATAGGCGGCTTATAGGCCAATAGGCCTGATTGCCGCCTAAACTTATTTGCTTCAAGGAGATAACGAGCCAAAACGTTATTTTGTAGCTAATAATATTGTGGAAAGAAAATGCGTAAATGGCAGAGGCGATTATTTTGTATTAGGCCTACACATGTACTAGTGTTTTAAATTAACTTTTGTTTGCTGGAAGCTAGGAGTGTTTGATCTCTGAAGAAAATGCGACCTTATGCGAGAATGACGCAAGATCACTCCTATATAATTCAGTGTCTGAAACAGCGGGCCAGCGACGGGTGGGGTCGGGGGGAGGGGAGGGAGAGCCATATTGTCACGTATACCCCCAAAATCAGTCCACCTACAGTTTTTTTTATGTGATTGTTTCTCCTCCTTGACCCAGGGCAAGTTTGATAACGTGCCAGTGTCGCATTTCTTTTACTTCTAGCCTTTGCCTAGTAGGCCTAACCGTTTTGTTCACACGTGGGACATTAACATAGGCTAGGTCTATGTTTAGATTTCGAAATAGCAATGACTAGTAAGACTTATACCTCCCCCATCAAATTCCTGGCTACGCCGCTGGCCGGAAACTGATGAACAAGAATCTGCTTTAAATGAAATACGGTCTAATTCGATACATTCGTCTCACAAAATAGACCTACGCAGCTACGCTATCTCGTTCACGGAATCCGCAGTCACAGCATTTTTGTCTACGGGTGAAGACTGCAGACGCCCATGATATAGGTCCTATACTGTATGATTTAATGGTTGACTTGTTAACTAAAACTAGCCTACTTCAAAAGTATTGTGTTGCCTATATGGATGCGGACCAAAACAGATTCACACATTACCACTCACAGAGCCTTATTTGAAGTTCCACGCAGGGTTTAATCCAGGCCGTTTCCGGGGGAGCAGTGGCGGTTCTAGGATTTGGCAAGTGGGGGGGCCGTTGGGGTGGCAACTTCTAATCATGGGGGCCAACCATTTGTTGTTTAATGTATGTAGCATTAAGTATAGGGTCCCAACTGGGGGCCACTGGGGGCAGGCACTCAGTAGGGGGCACGGGCCTTTCTGGCCCCCGGTGGAGCCGCCACTGCGGGGAGGATTGTCCCTTCCCCACCCCCGAAAATTTCAAATTCCCCGAAATTTTGGCATGATACATCAACTAACAGCAGCCCCCTAGCTGACTTTCCCCCGGCTTTGTCAATTCCCTCCGGAGTCCAGAGTCTAGATTAAGCACTGGTTCCACGTGTACAATGGTCAACCAGAACGCATATAGGACCTATACTATATACAAATCTTTTAGTTGGCTAGCTTCAGTGGCGGCTCTAGGATTTGGCAAGTGGGGGGGCCGTTGGGGGGGCAACTTCTAATCATGGGGGGCCAACCATTTGTTGTTTAATGTATGTAGCATTAAGTATAGGGTCCCAACTGGGGGGGCCACTGGGGGGGCCAGGCTCTCAATAGGGGGGGCACGGGCCCCCCCTGGCCCCCCCGGTGGAGCCGCCACTGGCTAGCTTACGAGTTAAAAGTTTATTAATTTGCCCTGTGCATATCTAATAACGTAGCCAGCATTACGGAATATGAGGGGGACGTCGACATTTTAGGACAAAAAGTATAAAAATCTTGACGAGCAAAGACATGTCATTCCGTCCTGTCCTGCTCTCGTCCTGTTGCGCTTTAAACTTTCTCGCATTTTTTTCGATATCATATACTACCTATCCCCCCGCCCCCACCCAACTACTTATCGGTTTTGCGCGAATCTCACGAGTCACGACCGGTCCCAGTCCGAATAAGGGGGCTGGCCCCACGTTCCCCCGTGGCTACGCCAATGTCCATATAATATCGCTAAATTATCAAGACTACTCTGTACCTATCGAGCGAAGTATTAAAAGAAATTCATCCATCGATGTCATATAGGTCTATGCACCGACCTACCTGAACGCGTTTTGTCTCGTGCTAGACTGTTTCAAGCAATTTACCACAATAGCGATGCTCATTTTCACGTTTTCACGTAGTTAGACCTAAAAATTCTGAGGCAGATTCGATGAAGAACGTTTCTAGAAATCATGCATCACAATAATAATTTTATTGATTAACTAACATGATATTCAGTGGCGTAGCCAAGGGGGTTTGGGGGTTAAAACCCCCTTGGCTGCCAAAAGCAATATATTATTTCTAATGAGTTTCTATGCATTTATTAATTTCTTGACGCGACTTTGGAGGTCAACCCCCCTGGCTAAAAATGTAACGGTTTAAGAGGCGATGACCTGTATTGCTTGTCAAGAAAAAAGAGGTGATGGCGTTGTCTTGCCTGTTAAGATTTTTCCAAAGTTGGTCACGGTCAAAACCAAATCCTGGCTACGCCACTGATGATATTAGATATTTGTTGCTCAAACATCAAATATTTAATACCCATTTCTAAGATTTAAAAATACAAGTGTCATGTTTCCATAAAATAATTTCAAATTATCCTACTTTCTGCCGCTCGTTTGCATATTTCTAAAATTTAGAAATTTAATGATCTGTCGGGCTGTGTTGAATCTGGTGGCTGGCCACAGTTTGCCAACCCGTGCCATGCAGCCTAAAATATAACACTGAAACGTTAGTTTTAAAATACTCCTAGTATCAAAGAAACGTCTCTTTTTTTAATTAATTGCTTTCAAATTCTGTCTCGCACTTTCTCGCGTCATCTATTTCTTTAATATTACTACGGTTGTCGCAGCTGGTCGTACACTGGAAATTCTGCGTCGCAGTCGTTTTGCCGCAATCAGCATCAGTTGAATTAGAAGATCGCCGACTTCCGCCCAAGTCAAAAGACTCATCCCCACCCACAGCCCAAACGCTCCGCCGATGCTGGAAAACAGGTTGAAAAAAGTGTAGGTTCCTATCTCGACGCTTTCCGTAACCGCAAGCGACTGTGGATAGACGTTGATGCGGGCAAAATTACTGCGTATCAGACCTCCGGAGACCAGCTCGGAGACGCTGAATTTCCGGAGGTTCTGGTAGGCGGTGAGGTCTTCGAATCGCTCGTTCCCCAGGACGTAGTCGGAGTAGAACGATTCCTGGCAGAGGTCCAGCGGCCAGTAGGAATACGACGTCTCGACGACGTAGAGAAGCTCGCGACACGATTGGCGACAGTCGCACCCGACGTCTCGGTAGTAGACGCTGTCGAAGAATCTGTCGACCGATTCGGTCTCGCACGCGGACCTGTTGAAGATCCGTAACGGATCGCTGTCGTTATAGGTTCCGCAGAAGTCCGGCGGTTGATCCATCGTCATCCAATCGGCGATCTCGTCAGGCAGGACGCGAGAAGACGAAACGCAACCGCACCGTTCCATCAGATATTTCTGTTCGCACGCCGACAGACAGCTGCCCGGCGATTCTAGGTAGCGTCCCCGTTCGATCGGCCGCGGCTCCCGGACGCAGCGGTCGTACGGATCGCCCAGGCGCCGACTCAGTCCCACTTTCAGGCTGACGGACGTCGTGAAACCCGGCGGGATGTCGAACCCCGATTCGGACGGATCGGGCCGGGTGTCCGGGGAATGTATCACCACCCTCGCCCCGGACGCACTACCGTAATTACGATAGTGAAGAGCGTCGAGGCCGTCGTTGTCGTTTTCGAGATACAGTATCAGAGAAAGTCCCGATTCGGGTCCCGACGCCCTGGTCATTACCTTCTCGGCGCTGACGTTACCGCCGTTGAACGTGTAGCAGTTGAAGTACGCGGGATTGCTGAAGTGCGTGAAGCTGGTCGGGCTGCAGAGGCTCGTGCCGAACGTGCAGCTGAGGACGAAGTCGTGCTGCTGGTGTCCAACGGTGTGGGATTCGCTGCCGATGTTGTCGTAGAATCCCTGAGGTCCGCGTAGTCGGTCGAACCAGCGCTCGTATCCGGGACTTCCGGCGCTGTCGTTGAACTCCGGTCTGCGCAAGAGGGCGCCCGACAGCGCGTTCCAGCGGGAGAGTTTCGTCGACGGGTCGCGAAGCATCCGGGCGGCGGTCGACAGAGACATCGGCTGGAGGTTGCAGACGGTCACCGACGGAAACGAGACGAGGGACGCCTGTACGGTCACCCGCTGTTCGTACGGAAAGCTCAGGTACTGGCGGACCAGCGATACCACCTGCGCGATGCACAGCGTGAAGGCGGTAGCGATGACGACTAACCACAGGACGCTGAGGCACTGGTGCTGCTGCTGCTGCTGCTGTAGCTTCAAGAGATTCCTCCATCCGTGAGCGCTTGTTAGCGTCATGAAATTCTGCAGAATCTCCTTCGTCCTCCTCCTCGACCGCTGTTCCGTCTGACGGTCACCGTCCTTTTCCCTGCCAGTCTTCCCGTGTTCCAGTCTTTCGTTGTTCAAGACTTCCTGCGTTTTCGTCGAACCAGTGCCAGTCGACATGTCACCGGGTGATGATGTGCGGCGTGTCATTCCAGGTGAGGCAGACAGATCGTCCGCCGTCACGTCGCTTGATTCGTCATTCGCAGCCGAGCAGGTAGACAGCTAAAACAAACAAACGGAGTCCGTCCGTGGCACCGAGCACCTCCTCTCATTGGCGCTTGTTCGAGGCCGGGCAGCGCCGCAAAACTACAGTTGCGACGACATCGCTATCACCTGGAGTTCGGACACAGGTAGGTAGGTGACGATTTACCTTCATCGGCAAAGCTGAAACGCAAACGCATCGAGCGGAGTAACGGAGACACGCGTACCACTGCTCTAGAATACGAGTAAACCGCATCGGGTAGAGAAAGTGATTGCTCAAAGTGAATCTTTACTAACAGCAAGGTTGCAATCTTTGAAGCTGTCATTGCTAAATTTGACATCGCACGAACATCATCATCATCATCATCATCATCATCATCATCGTCATCATCATCATCATTATCGTCGTCGTCATCGTCATCATCATCATCATCATCATCGTCATCGTCATCATCATCATCATCATTATCGTCGTCGTCATCATCATCATCATCATCATCATCATCATCATCATCATAAGTGAACTTCTATAGCGCCATTTTGTAAATGCTCCTGACATGAGTCGACGGTCACTCCTTGATTTGACTCGTAAACCCCCATTGTCAAATCCGAGGTCAGTCTTAGCTAATGACGGTTGATTTAAACAACACGTTAAGCACAAAAGGTTATCGAATGGCCTCTAATCTCTTCGATGTCCTCTGTGCCTCGACAGTCAATCCGTTAACCCGGGTTCGATTCCCGGGCACTCACATGCCCACCGACGATCAATGGATATTAAAGTGGCCTGAATCGTATAGCTATTTAAATCGACGATTAGTGTATTATTATTATTATTATTATTATTATTATTATTATTATTATTATTATTATTATTATTATTATTATTATTATTATTATTATTATTATTATTATTATCATCATCAATACGCTAAAAACTAGATGATTCAGATTGTGTTGCGGTTGTAAGAATTGTACAACAGATCCTTAGTCATGACAGGAGAATTTCTAGATAAGACTTCCTGCATCCGATGCGTTTTATCTTTTGCCTGTTGCTATGAAAAGGTCTTTCGAAATTATTTATTAGTTTTCTCGGAACTTCCAATCGAACTGTTTTCGCACGTCGACAGTGGCGTAGCCACGGGAGGGGGTTGCCGATAAAAATTTGTTTAGTGTGTTTCCATACATTTTTTGTTTTCAGACGCGGTTTTGGGTCAAAACTTTCCCTTAGCTGCCGCAACAAAATAATTTAATAATAAGTTTATGGCTTAGTTTAAAAGGTGTAGTGCGCTAGTTTCACGAAATGATGTAAGCAATTAATTCCGGAGACTGTTGATTTGGAAACAACTATAGCCACTGCCACTGACAGTACGAGTACGAGGGACATCATGCACAGAAGAGATTTCTGCCGAGCATCGAGTGAAATGGCTACAAAGTCGACCGCGAGATGAACCGCGTCTAAAGCTTAGATCTGAAGACACGAGGAGATAATACACGAATTATGGGAAACGAGGATTCCGATTTGATTGTTTGACATTGTCCAAGGCTGCGGAAGGAAGCTGGGATCGAGTTCCAAAGTTCAGGTCAGCGTATGAGAAGGCACGGTTGCAGACTTTCATGGATGACTGATTCAGTGGGCGTGACAGAGTGAGATGAGATGATGAACGTGTGGGCTGAGGAGGCTGAGGTGTTTAATAGCGTTCTAAGGTAGACAGGTTTTGATGACTGAAGTGAGCTATATGTAAGTGTTATTGCCAGTGTAATGATTCTAGTGTGCGAATCGTGCTTTCGTTTTCGGCCATTTTAAATCTATCGGATCTTCTATTATTTCTCAGCGCACGTTTCACCGGCGTCATTGACACAGTTGACCTCTGCTGTCTAAGTCTCGCCATCTAGGGACAGCATTGAGTCGTCGACAAAGAAAGACAGAGACAGACAGACAGACAGACAGACAGAGTCTGGTGAACATTCGAATGACAGATTCTCAAAGGAAGATGTTCACGATAACGATTCGAGTGTGCCATCGTACAGGAACACTTTATGCTGAGCCACCTGTTTGATTCCGCGAAGCCCTCTGCTGTTGGCGCTCGTCGGCAGCCGACAGGCAAAGGATTTTACTAGACACAGTTTAAAGATGCTCTAAAATGCTCGAATATTTACGATTTAGTTGCATTTGCGATCTTCCACTGCATACACTAACTCTGAATACATTTAATAATAATAATAATAATAATAATAATAATAATAATAATAATGTGGCGAACCGGGCCTATCGAGGTTCCTACGCCTCCTAAACTCAAGATGGCTCCGCCCGGTTCGGCGCACACGGGGTTATGACTCACTCTAAGGCACGTGGTCGTCCGTCTTAGCTTTTTGGCTAAGATCTCAGGCTCTCTTACTACCACCTGTCACTACGCGCACTTTACCTGCACTCCGTCCCTATATTCCACACTTAATCCCTCTCTCAATGTATCCTCTTTCCTCTCCCTTAACTCTCCGTGCACCTTACTACTCTCCGTGCACCTTACCTTTCACTGTGCACCTTGCCTCTCGTCGTGCACCTTGCCTCTTACCGTGCACTTACCTCTCGCCGTGCACCTTGCCTCTCTCCGTGCACCTTACCTCTCACCGTGCACCTTACCTTTCTCTACACCTATCGCACTGCCCCTCTCGCAATGCACCTTCGCAATGCACTTCTCTCAATGCACCTTCGCAATGCACCTCTCGCAATGCACTTCTCTCAATGCACCTTCGCAATGCACCTCTCGCAATGCACCTCTCTCAATGCACTTAATCTCAAGGGTGCTTCCTTAACCTCAGGGTGCACTCTTCCTACGGGTGCATAGGGTGCATAGGGTGCATAGTGCACTATCCAAAACACATATACGCACCTTTCCCTTCTCTCTCACACGCCGCCTCGGCCATCGGTCCTGATCTGTGGCAGAACCGGCTATTTATACGATTTCTGCCGCATGCACTCATCCTGCTAGCTCACACTCATCACCGCTCTCTAATTGCTGCGCGCCATTCACTAATCGTCTACCACTCAGCCTTTCTTTCCTTTATGCAATCTATTATTATTATATTGGGCCTGACTACCTATGCGGGTGGCTACCTGTCAAAGGATTAAGCTCATGAATTATTAATGGCTCACTTGCGTCTATTGCTACTAAGGGTTCTACGCTATTATATAAATTCGCTACACCACCCCGGACTTATTGCAGGGATGGACCCCATCCCTCATTTATTCGTAACAAAACTGTGTGTGGGGATCTCTAGCGTGTTAACATTCAGCACAATTTATGCAGTACATAATCAGAGCGTTTTACAGTAACAGCAATTAATGCAATTAAACAAGTACAATTATGCAATAAATCATCATTAATGTCCTTTTAAACAAGCACACAACTAACCGACATCAGAGTTATAAACAGTTAATTATTAAACAACACATCATATTTAAACAACAGAAGTCCTTCTGTTCTTTTTTTACTCTTCGTCGGAAGAGGTATATACGATCATCAGTGAATCCTCCGAATCCGATAATTGAAGATCCTTCTGTACATCCACTGGAGGTCCGATAAATTCTTTCGCATCCGCTTTAGTTTTCTCGTCTTCTGCGTGTGTTCCGATTCTTGATCCGCTGGCAGTTCTGGTGTTATCCTCTCCGACTCTGATATTTCCTGGGTCCGGCTGCTTCTCTGCTTCTTCGATTGATGTCGCTGCTTCTGTTCCAGCAGGCCAGCTCCTTGGTGTGTCTCCATGACGCAACGGGTAATGTGCTTTTATAATCCCCCGAAGCAACCTTGGCTCAAGATCCGGGCATTCTCTCCTCCCGACGTTGGAAACACTAGTCGACGCCGTTGGTTCCGGTGCGTTTTTCGCGTCGGACGCCGTCATAAATAACTGAACCGGACTCTTTGGATCTGCTGGTCCGTGGCACGCCTTCTTGATGTTACTTAAACTCCTCTTCATAGGAGTGAATTTTACATTTGGTCCTTTTCGTTTCTCGGATGGAAACTCCTGTGCTGGAAGAGACCCTCCACTAGTCGCGGCTTCCCATATCGGCAGTGGGTCATCGATGTTATGCTCTTCTTCCATGTGTCGAATCACATGGTACTTGGAACTCTTCTTAACGACATGCACCCATGTACTAACTTCAACAGGAGTCCTCGCGAGCACCCCGGACTTAATCTCAGCGTTATCTCCTGAACTCTTCTCTCGTCCGTTAGCAGGCGCAGTCTCTCCTAGTTGCACACGTCTGCACTGAGGCGCCCTTACTTGATTCCCCGATGGAATCCTTTTGGGACCCATCCGCACTTCACCAGTCTTAAAATCCACTTCGCACTTATTCTCAATCAAAAACTCCATTCCTAACATTATCTCCTGCACCTCCTTTGAAACTAGGAATGTCACATCTTGCTTCCGACCCTGACTAAATTCCATGCTTACAACTAATCGTCCTTCTAGCGTTATTTCACTACCATTAGCCGCTAATAACTTCTGAGGCGCTTGTCCTAACTCTCTGTCTCGTACTAACTCTGCGGGTATCAGATTTATCTCTGAACCGGTATCCACTAAGCATAGATGTTCTTGTCCATCTATGATACCTGTTATATACACACAACTTCCTGTGTTCCCTCTTTTACCTGTCTGAGATAGCACGTTATAGTTTACTGTCTCTTTTGGTGATTCTCTACCTGACTTATCTCTACAGTTCCTTGCTACGTGCCCACGCTTCTGGCACTTAAAACACTCGACCTTCCTGACTGTGGTGCTTTCTGTCTTCCGACACTCCTTTGCTAAATGCCCGACACTCTTGCACTTATAGCACTGCACTTTGCTTTTCCAATTGAACTCAGGTCGATTCCTCCGACCGTTATCATTTATTGTCTTAGGCACTGTAATTGTCGCATCTCTAGTTGCTTGAACCCGATCTTTCGTCTGTCCGAGCACTTCACTTCCGGTCCTTAACAACTGTCTCTCCATATTAGCTTGCCATTTCTCCATGCTCAGCTTCTGTTCCGACATGAAGTCTGACACCTGTTTCATCAATTGCTCAGTCACGCTATCCTCATTCGTGGCTCTAACCTGATGCTGATACTCTGAGTGCGTTCTTGTACTCAAGGGCACTTCCTCGGCTGCTCTCTTGTAGCTTTCTAACCTCAACGCCACCCTATACGTCTCGTCTAAAGACCGTGGCTCTCTCTCCCTGACTTTGAGCGAAAGCTCCTTATCCCACATCGCTTCTAGAAAAGCATCTCTTGCCACTATCTCGGTCGTGTCATTTATCGGTCCGGGAAAAGCCAACGCTGTAAGCTTCCTTATATCATGTAACAAGTCCGCCAAGCTCTCCTTATATCCTTGCTTCCTGCACCGCAGCTGCGTTCTAAAAGTCTCTTGCTGCGCCTCTAATCCATACCTTTGTCTCAGTCTTGCTATCAACTCCTTGTACGTTACATCCTCTCGGGCCCCAAAATCCCACAGCAACTGTGCTGGACCTTTTTCCAAAGCACACTGCAAAAAAGCTCCTTTGTCAGTGTCTGTCCACTCATTGTACCTGGCACAGACCTCAAATTGACGTATAAACGTCTCCAACGGCCTTGTACCGTCGAACTTACTCGGCTTCATTGGCGTTCTTCTTCGACTCTGCAAGCAGGTCATGCACTCACTCAACTCGGAACGCCATTGCCTGTCTGCACTCAACTGTCTCTCTTTGACAGCCTCTGCTTTCCTCAACCAGTACTTGTACTGACTGTCGTCACGTCCCTTCATCTGCTTCGGACGCGCACCTGTGCTGGCCGACCTGGGGTCAAATAGGCTAGCGAGATTGATCTCCTCCAACTCTCGCTCCGTGTCCATGGCGCTTTCCTTAATTAAGCTAGGTGCTTTAGTCAGCGTGTCTTGCACCTCGGTGCTCTTGCACTCCTTACCAGTCCTCAACCTGCTATCAATGCCCTCCGGGTGCTCTTCAGGTCTATTACACCTTCCAAGCCTCAACCTTACTCTACCCGGTGCAATTCACCCTTCAAACGCCTCTCTTACTCTGCTTAGTGCGCTTAACCCTTTGTGAAGCCTACCCCACTTCTGGTACCAATTATGTGGCGAACCGGGCCTATCGAGGTTCCTACGCCTCCTAAACTCAAGATGGCTCCGCCCGGTTCGGCGCACACGGGGTTATGACTCACTCTAAGGCACGTGGTCGTCCGTCTTAGCTTTTTGGCTAAGATCTCAGGCTCTCTTACTACCACCTGTCACTACGCGCACTTTACCTGCACTCCGTCCCTATATTCCACACTTAATCCCTCTCTCAATGTATCCTCTTTCCTCTCCCTTAACTCTCCGTGCACCTTACTACTCTCCGTGCACCTTACCTTTCACTGTGCACCTTGCCTCTCGTCGTGCACCTTGCCTCTTACCGTGCACTTACCTCTCGCCGTGCACCTTGCCTCTCTCCGTGCACCTTACCTCTCACCGTGCACCTTACCTTTCTCTACACCTATCGCACTGCCCCTCTCGCAATGCACCTTCGCAATGCACTTCTCTCAATGCACCTTCGCAATGCACCTCTCACAATGCACTTCTCTCAATGCACCTTCGCAATGCACCTCTCGCAATGCACCTCTCTCAATGCACTTAATCTCAAGGGTGCTTCCTTAACCTCAGGGTGCACTCTTCCTACGGGTGCATAGGGTGCATAGGGTGCATAGTGCACTATCCAAAACACATATACGCACCTTTCCCTTCTCTCTCACACGCCGCCTCGGCCATCGGTCCTGATCTGTGGCAGAACCGGCTATTTATACGATTTCTGCCGCATGCACTCATCCTGCTAGCTCACACTCATCACCGCTCTCTAATTGCTGCGCGCCATTCACTAATCGTCTACCACTCAGCCTTTCTTTCCTTTATGCAATCTATTATTATTATATTGGGCCTGACTACCTATGCGGGTGGCTACCTGTCAAAGGATTAAGCTCATGAATTATTAATGGCTCACTTGCGTCTATTGCTACTAAGGGTTCTACGCTATTATATAAATTCGCTACAATAATAATAATAATAATAATAATAATAATAATAATAATAATAATAATAATAATAATAATAATAATAATAATAATAATAAAAGTGATTCAGTATGGTCTGCCTGCGTGAGACCGTCTATTATAGCGCTAGATAAGTAAGATAACAGCGGCCTGGTGTTTTGCTGATAACTATAGATATTGCACATCATATGCTTGACTGATATGCAGCTGTGTGCTCGAGCAGTGGTCAGAAATGCTCACTCCATCCATTCTCTCGTCTACATCGATTCTTGTTGTAGTTGATTCGCGTATTTTTTGTGAAATGTACATTTAAAATTAGAGAGACAGTAAAGAGACGCCGCCGCCGTCGTCGCTGCAACAGAAGTGGAAGAGTCTTATGAGTTGACAGGAGGCAAATGAGTTACAACTCCAGATCAATTATATCATTATTGTCAATCATTTAACGCATGACATTCTCTCAAAATGTTGCCCTGTCTTTAATCCAGCACACAGTGTTGTATAACACGATGCACAGCGCATGCACATTTTACTGTGGAATATATAAAAGCAATGGCTATATGAATGGAAAAAATTAATGATTATTTCTTCAAAACCTCAAAAAGGCAATTATAATGTAGAAAAAAATTGGGTAAAGAGACGTCTGCCAAATATATTAGCATCGTTAGATTGCCTGGTGGTTGGAGGTTTAGCCCTCCTACTGGTCGAGAACGAATCTCCAGGGAATTTCACACAGACAGTAATGCCTCCTAAGTAACTTTAAATCACGCTATAGTAACTTAAGAAACCTGAAAGTTACAAGCTTGTTTACGTGTAGGCCTATGTAGGCCTATTCGTGGTCATTTTAGTCTAGGATAATTCGTGTACCAATGCCGCACAGTGACACCAGAATATGGTGGTAATGACCTCAGAAAGCTTTTTCGAAATTTTCGTCCTCCAGTGAGGGGCTGATTGGTTAAACCCAGCACAATTCTGATTCCAACGAAAGGTTGTCTTTTACCAGGGGAGGTTGCCTCTTCCCCATCCCACAAAGTCGAGCTATTTCTTCCCCGATTAGGTTCTAGCTGAGTAAATACAGTAGAGATAAGTAGACCCAGAATAATTGATTCAGTGATACCAACGATGTAGGCCTACATGGTTATTCAAATGGTGTCCCGCCAAGGAAAGTGAATGTCCCGCGAAGATACTGAAGAATTGAGACATAAATTCAACCTAAAAACCTGTAGTGTGTATTTATTTAGTGACTGTAATGTAGTTATTAAGCTTAATAGTCCTTACTCCACAAATGTTTAATATCGGTAAAATTTAATAATATAATAAAGAACGGTTTGAATACAAGAAACCGCGGCAGAACGTGTGCTTGCATAGGCCTAAACTTCTATTAGGCCCCTAGCTCGAACCCCCACACCACACGTTTTGAGAGGATACCATTGGGGAGGGGATTGGGCCCCACTTTTTCGTCAATGTTTTACGCCGATGTCCGCACGCCATAGCGAAAAATGGCAACTATTGATTTCAAAAGCACCTGTACCCAGGGTTTAATCTAGGCCGTTTTCGGGGGATTACCCTTATTTCCCCCTGAAATTTCAAATTTCCCGGAAATTTTGGCATACTACATCAGCTAACAGCAGCCCCTAGCTGACTTTCCTCCGGCTTTGTCAGCCCCCCTGGAGTCCAGGACTACCAGGAGTCTAGATTAAACATTGCCTGTACCTCGGGCACCAACCATATAATTTTTTGGCTTTTCGTAAAATTTCGTTGTATATCCCTGAGCCATAATATGATGTACCGAGGATGGGTGAGTTGAGCTCTTGTCAGCCAAATGACTATACTTTAATTGTCGGTTATCGTTTGATCCCGCATGGTCTACAGTTGGCTGTGTTGTCGCTGTGAGATTTATCTGCGTCGAATGGCAAATTCAATTTATTTTAGGAGAGCCACTCTCGAAAACGGAAGACAGAAGTATTGCATTTAAGTCTGATTGACAGGACACTTGAAAATAAATAGCGAGATGAGGGCCCCTCTGTCTTTTTCCTTCGCAACTCGTTCGTCATGAGAATGCGCTTAAACTTGGATCTGATTTCGATGGTGGTAACCAATAGGCGTTCTGATCTGAGCGTTACTCTTGTATGTCGGACATGTGAACGATATAGCGTGGTTATGTGGGCCATTGAGAGAGAGAGAGAGAGAGAGAGAGAGAGAGAGAGAGAGAGAGAGAGAGAGAGAGAGAGAGAGAGAGAGAGAGAGAGGAGAGAGAGAGAGAGAGAGAGAGAGTCAGACAGACAGACAGACAGACAGACAGGCCATTGAGAGAGAGAGGGAGAGAGAGACAGAGAGAGACAGACAGAGACAGACAGACAAAGAGAACGACAGAGACAGAAACAGAGACAGACAGGCAGACAGAGACAGACAGAAAGAGAGGACACACTCATTCTTTTAAGAAATGTTCGATGACAGACTTGAAAAAAAGCCCGTAAACTTAAACCGCCGTTTTGCAGTCGAGGGCGGCAGAAGTCGAGACGGAACCGGACGACTTTTAATAGTCAAATCATCGCCGGATTATTTTCCCAGCTCCGACGGCAACAGCCCTCGACCGACGGAGGGAAGGACCGTGGTCTGGTCTCCCTACAAAACCAGTTCTCTTCATCAGAACGGATTTGCGTAAATTGAGTATTTCGTCACCGACGACGCCAGGTCTTAAGATCAGTGGCATAGATGGCGCTACTAACAGTGACCTCTGACCTAAGGACGAAGGTCATCACGACGCCACTTTTACTGCTCCTCCTCTTCCTTCTGTCGTCCGGAACTTCGAGCGGACGATCTTCAGTTCCGGACACGGACTCGGACGGAATTCCGGATCATCTGGAACGCTCTCTGCGGGGCGTCGACAGAGACCTGGACGGCGACGGAGACGGGATCCCGGACTACCTGGACGCCGACGACGACAACGACGGCGTTCCGGATTCGAGGGATTCGGACAGGAACGGCGACGGCATTCCCGATACCCGACAGGACCAGGACGCGGACGGAATTCCGGATTACCTGGACGCGGACGACGACGGAGACGGAATCAACGACGAAGACGACAAACCGGACACGGATGGAGACGGAGTTCCAGACGACCTTGACACGGATGACGACGGCGACGGGATTCCAGGTGAGATAGCGATTTTTGGCGAACAGGCGAACAGGTCTTAATGATCGCTAATGCACGAGAAAATGCTCTATAATCATGGATCGAGTGACTAAGTGCCTCGATGTTCACTATACTGTTTGCCAGTGTTTTGACCAAGTGCGAGAAAGCATTGGAAACTTTGGCCATTGGAATGCCATCGGAGGACCCAGGATAAGAAGTTTCCGGAATAGTATCTGGCTGAAAAGCATGTCGAGTTTCATCCATAACGCAGTGTTGCACCATCTATAATTAATTAATTTCCGAAATATTCTGCTATTGGAGCCAAGATTTGAAATTTTAAGGTGCTATGGGCATTTCTAAAAACTCGACACTTGGCTTTTCCTGCACTACCTGGTGCCATTGAAAATATTTTTCTAATATCTATATATTCATGTAAATTTCTACAGTAGATTCAATGATTTCCTCTCAACTTGGAATAGGTTCCTACTGGGATAAACTTCAAGGTCTTTAAAGGAACAACTGGGTGTTCTTAAGGCTTGCCTGACAAAAGTGCCTTCAAGTATGCCGCTCGTTGTATACTTAGTCAACATGCTGTACATGAGAGCACAAGAGTGATATTTTGTACAGAATGGCTAAAAATCCTCATGCTATTCGATTGGGCCTGTAGGGTTCTATATACGAGTACCTTATGTTGATACGCTAAATACGTTTGTGACATTTCAACATTAAAATTTTAGACACACGCAATGTGCATATATAAATATGTATATTTATATTACTAGCAGTTCAATTCGTGAGAACAGTTTTATATCAATTTAATATCTGAGAGGTTTAGTATACTGCCCCCAGTGGTTGAATAGTGACATACACTAATACATGCGGGCAGTTGGTTGCCTGCAGATGTGATTAAAATTCACGTGATGATGCCCTCAGCTTAGTATATGAAATGCTGTGCAAGCATCTTCAGTGACTTTGGAAAGGACGGCTTATAAAAAGCCTTATATTGATGGTGTGTTGACGATAGCAACATGCTTATTGGGCTCGTTACAATTGAGGGCTAAGACAGTGCGAGTTGCATACGTTTTTGCATCACTAAGCCCACGCAATATCTGACTAGATTTTCCAATGATTGCCAAACTTCAGCAAACCGGGCTCAAGTTTTTACTAAGCCTATCTTTGGCCAGACTCGCGACTATTCCTTGTTCTCATATATTGAAATTACACATCTCATTGTCTTTCTATTTTATCGATTTTTATTGCGCTGTGTTACCATTTTATGTGGACAAACTGTGCTGATCAAAAAGCTATCTGTAGACTTAGTCTTTAGAAATCTAGAAATCGACTTCGAATGAATCCTGCGTGACTATCTTGTTTGTCTGTACTCCACAGAGTTTTTTGCAGAACTAACAAATCATAAGCTAAAAGTAGCTTTTCTAAAAGAAACCCTGCCCTAATTTGTTTTGCATACCAGCAGGTTACGCTCTAATAAATAGCCAATATTTTATCAGATTACAGCAGGCTTTAATAGTCGCAAACGCGATGTGGCTCTGCTAGAAATTATTTGACAAACCGTGTTTTTGTCGTAAATGGTGTCGAAAATAACTGTAAACTTTTTTAATTTCTCTAAATTTGAGGAATAGAGGTTATTAATTACTCCAAAAAACAAACAGTTTTGATTAAATGATATGAGGCATGTTTTAAGAAGCGTTGGATAAGTAAAGACAAAACGAAATCTTCTGGAATTGTTATATTTTTACTTTGAAAATTATTTTATAAACAGACGAAGAAGATGAAGACGACGACGGCGATGGGATTCCTGATTCCGTGGAAATATCGTTAAAGGGAATCGATCTTGCGAAGGACACGGACCGAGACGGAATCCCGGATCATCTCGATCCGGATGACGATAACGATGGCATTCCCGATAGCCGCGATCCGGACGCGAACGGAGACGGGGTCTCGGACGACGACCAGGACCAGGACAAGGACGGAATCCCCGCATACCTCGATGCTGACGACGACGGAGACGGCACACCGGATCACCTGGAAAGCAGGGATTCGGACGGAGACGGAACGCCGGACGGCGAAGATGACGACGACGATAACGACGGAATCGCCGACGATGAGGACGACGACAGAGACGGAGACGGAATTCCGGATCATTTGGATCCGGATTACAGGGATTCGGACGGCGACGGAATCCCGGATGTACTGGATGACGACGACGACGGCGACGGAATTCCGGATCATAAAGACGATGACGACGACGGCGACGGAATCCCAGACGACCTCGATCCGGATTCTAGGGATGTAGACGGTGACGGTATTCCGGATTACCTGGATCCGGACGACGATACTGACGGTATCCCGGACGAAAGAGACGACGATGTCGACGGAGACGGGATCCCGAATGCGGTGGATGCGGATCTCAAGGATACGGACGGCGACGGTATTCGGGATTACCTCGACACGGATGACGATAACGACGGTATTCCGGACTCTAACGACGCAGACGACGATAACGATGGCGTGCCCGATACGATCGATTTGGACTCCAGGTGACCACTTCCTCTTTCTATTGAATAGCTGGATAGCATATCAGCATTTACTATTTTTTAAATTTCTTTTAATCATACAAATATCGTGAGATAGAATATCGATGTGAAGCAATCGCAATGGAAGCGCTTCCAAATGATTTTTCAGAAGAGGCGCTATAGAAATTTTCTGCTACATTACATACGTCAACGATGGTTCAAAGGCATTTGACTTTGGCCTTGGCTATGCTACGGCGCTACAGAAGTTGTCCCGGATACAATACAATACAATAACTTACAATACGTTGCATTACAATTTCAGAGATTCTGATGCTGATGGAATTCCGGATAGTTTTGATCCGGACGACGACAACGACGGAATCCCGGATGTAGACGATTCGGATAACGACGGAGATAACATCCCGGATCGCTACGATCCGGATCAGGTGGACACAGACGGCGACGGAATGGCGGACTCTCTCGATCCGGACGACGACAACGACGGGATCGTCGACAGAGATGATCCGGATGATGACGGAAACGGAATTCCGGATCTGTTCGAAGCTCGACTGAGACATTTTGATAGGACCCTCGATTCAGACCACGACGGAAGTCCTGATTATCTGGACGATGACGACGACAACGATGGCATCACAGACAGCAAAGGTATCGGCCGCTTCTACCTCCGCTCACTCGCGTATATTACCTGCGTAATTTATCCAGACTGTTAAGCTTTATCGTTCAGCTGTTTATATTAGTATAGTATTGCATTCGCGGCTAACACAAAAGGCGTATATAACTGACCAAACCCGAATGAGAGAGAGAGGGAGAGAGACAGACAGACAGACAGACAGACAGACAGAGACAGACAGAGACAGACAGATAGGGTGCGTCGACAACGACGGCGTTCCGGACGTCCTGGATCCGGACGAAAATGACAGCGACTGAGACAGACAGACAGAGACAGAGAAAGGGACTGAAAGACTGAGACAAAAACAGGCAGAAATAGGCAGAGACAGAGATAGAGAGCGAGAGCCTAATATTGGACTTAATTGTCGAATGACTTTTTCTGCAGATGACGATGACAACGGAGATGGAATCCCTGACGTCAATCAGGACACCGACGATGACGGAATCCCGGATTTCCTCGACGCCGACGACGACAACGACGGCATTCCGGACGTCCTGGATCCGGACGAAAAGGACAGCGACAGCGACGGAATTCCGGACGATAATGACCCGGACGACGACAACGACGGACTCAGAGATCCCGAGGACGACGACGACGACGGCGACGACATTCCGGACGATCTGGATCCGGATCACAGGGACACGGATCGAGACGGAATCCCCGATCGCGTGGACAAAGACGACGACAACGACGGAATACCGGACACATCGGACACGGACGACGACGGAGACGGGATTCCGGATCACGTGGATCCCGATTCCATGGACACGGATGGCGACGGAATTCCGGATTTCATTGACGCCGACGACGACGACGACGGCGTTCCGGACGAACTGGACGACGACAACGACGGCGACGGAATCCCCGACTACAGGGATCCGGATGCGAAGGATACGGATAACGACGGCGTTCCGGATTATCTGGATCGAGACGACGATAATGACGGAGTGGAGGATGACGTTGACGACGACGATGACGGAGATGGCGTTCCGGATACTAAGGACAACGATCAGAAGGACTCGGATGGCGACGGCGTACCTGATGCCTTTGATTCGGATGACGACAACGATGGAATTCCGGATGAAAAAGATCCAGACAACAAAGTAAGTTTAGTCTTATTTACCTTTCGGTAAATTTCCAAACGCGTCCAGCCTCTATACTACTGTAGATTCATCATCATCATCATACAGTTGCTTTCTGCCAACCGCAATAGGTAGACACAAATCTTTTCCATTTATCTTTTTCCGTTGTTAATCTCATTCCATCTATTATTGTCATTTGATATCTTTCGAAGTCTTCTTTGATGTTATCTATCCACTTTTTCCTGGGTCTTCCTCTTCCTCTTTTGTAGATTACCTACCGCATATTTGTAATTTGCCTAAGTGACGTCGATTCAGTTTTGAGATCGCCATACAGCCGTCTTCTCTTTTAAATTTAAATTGCCAATATACCGTCTTAAACTTTTCTTTTTGTGCAGTCAAAAAAGCAACGCAATGACAACAGCTCAGTGGCGGCTCTAGGATTTGGCAAGTGTGGGGGCCGTTGGGGTGGCAACTTCTAATCATGGGGGCCAACCATTTGTTGTTTAATGTATGTAGCATTAAGTATAGGGTCCCAACTGGGGGGCCACTAGGGGGCCAGACACTCAATAGGGGGCACGGATCTCCCCTGTCCCCCCCGGTGGAGCCGCCACTGCAACAGCTTGTGACGATGCTCTTTGTATTTAACAGAAACACGACGAACTGTGACGAAAAGAGGTAGAAGAGAAGAAGCTCTCACAAAACGACATCCTTTCAACCAGTCGGTCTTCTTGAGACTAATTATTGATTATAGAAGAAACGTCGTCGGTTGTTTCTGAACTTTCTTAATGATAACCGAAGCAGCAGAAGTTTTGAGCCGCTCTAAGTTCGATCACAATAATAATTATTCTCATCTGTGATAAATTATTTTTGCGAAACCTTGACTTTTTCTGTAGCATATTTTATTTCTGCGGGGATTCGTTGCTTTTGTCTGCGATCAAAATCAGAGAAGACTTTATATATATATACACGGTGATCACGAAAATCGGGACCCCCTAGATTAATGAATATAACTCAACGAAAAGTCAACTAATATTCAACAAAGTTGTAGTACGTGTACTTTAGATAGTTCTAATGATATTCCACTCATAGTTTGTGTTCAAGCGGTCCGCCATTTGCTGCACTACACGCAATTGCTTGAATGACGCATCAATGATGCCTTGATCAACCTCGTCCCACACTTGCATGATGCGTTGTCACAGGTCCTCAATATCACGGACTTTCGTTCGGTGAACGCGTTCCTGCATAACACTCCAAATTTTATAATCCACTGGATTCAAATCCGGGCTCTTGGGTGGCCAGAAAGTAGGCGGAATAAAGTCCGGCGTTTCGTTACCTAACAGTTCAACTGTCTCTCGAGCTCTGTGTGCCGGTGCGCCGACCTGTTGGATTGAATAATAATCTGAGAAAGTTCGGGTGTCCGGCATGCAGCAGTCCCTGCATCAGTAGAACATCTCTGTAATACTGTCCGTTAACTTTCACCCCCGGCTCGAAGAAGTGAATAGCTGTACGACCGAGTGCTGAAACACCAACTGATACCATTAAGGACTTGGTGAAAGTCGGACGAGTACGCAGAAGACGAGCGCCAGTGATGTCCTTCTTTCTTGTACCAGCTGCAGCGTAGAGGCGAAATATTTTTTTGAGGATCGAGACTGCCTCCTAGGCCTAATATAATTAAAATTTCAGCATGATTGGTCGAAAGGTAGTTAAGTTATACTCATTAATCTAGGGGGTCCCGATTTTCGTGATCACGGTGTATATATATATATATATATATATATATATATATATATATATATTAATCAAGATTCGACCGTACGTTACGTCCCCTGGATTTATACGCGTATCATAAGTATAATATGTCCAAATATATTATGCGTGTATTTATACGTATTTCAGCATCAAAAATACAATACGTATGATACGTACATCCGGTCGAATCTTGACTTCAATAGGCAACGGTAATTAATCAACTGTCGTGCCAAACGACGCAATTTTCTCTTCAATCAGAAACAAAGAAAGTTTCGTCGAATTTCTTCAAATTGAATTAATCGCTACATACTGTCTTCTTCTGCTGGGGAAGACATTTCTCTCTTGAATTCCACATAAGGCGCCAGAAAAATGTTTGCGTGGGAAATATTGAAGACAGAACGATAGTTATTGCGAGACCCGTTATTCAAAAAAATGTGGTGACGAAATCCCAATCCGTTGGAATTACGAATTGTTTTTATATTCTAGAATAGTGAGCCAATCTTGTGTAATATTAGAATTTTTCTTGAAGAAATTTAAGGAATAACATAGCAATATCGAACTTGTTTCCTTATAATTCAGTGTGAAACACGTTTCTTGAGATAAGAGCAGAAGCAATAATAAATTAAGTTAAATTGATTGATTTATCAGAGATTTTGGATGTCTTGAGACGATCGAAGAAGAACAAGAGGCGGCAAACTTTTACTTTCCAATTTCTGAATCGAACACTGCCCCCCAATAGAATATTTTTGGTGTTGTCTTCCCTTGAGCAGACTTGCTTAATACAAAGACACGGTATTTGATCAGAGGCCCTATGTAGGCTGTTTCGTTGTAGTTGTTTTCGTATTAAGAGTACCCGCATCTTGAGATAGAAGATGCGCAATCAGCCGCGTAGCCAGGATTTCAGCGTGGGGCGCCATCTTTTTTACAGACCAACTCGGTCAGCTCCGACCAGGGATTTGGAGGAGCCCCAGCCGTGAGCTCTCAACGGGGACAGCATGAAGCCCCCAGTCGATAACTTTGTTCATATTAATTCAAATCTTGAAATTTGGAGAACATTTTCAGACTATTTGACAGACTGTCGGTAATCGCCACGCCCCCACTCCAACCGATGGAATTTTCTCATCGGTTTTGTACAAATCTCACAAGCACTCTTCGCCCGATTGAAGGGGCCCGCCCCCCCCCAAGTGCACCCATCGTGTATACGCCAGTGTGTGTTCAATGCGTTCCTTACGAATTCTTCCCGACCATGTAGCTGTTCCGCGGATCCAGAATTAGAAGAGCCATCACTCGTTGCCACAGATTACTGTAGATGTTCAATTTATATAGCTCTTTCATACTAATGCACTGGACATCATGTATGAAAGTCCGGGGTGCTTGGGTTCGTCCTCTATGAACAGACTCAGGTAGAACCAGTGTTTTATACAGGTCTGATAGGGAAAATCTCCTCAAAAAACGAACCCACAAAATCCACCACCCCCATAAATTCCAGCATTGACACAAATTTTTGCATTGAACTGTATCTTCCCCTCCAGCCAAGTCAATTCTCACCCGAAGGCCTGAAGTCTCGATAAAATAAACTCTGGGTAGAACCAGACTCAGGTAGACTCAGGTAGAACCATGCTCAGGTAGACTCAGGTAGAACCATGCTCAGGTAGACTCAGGTAGAAACATGCGCTTTATTGAAAGTGCCATTGAAACATCCATTACAGAAAATCTCGATCGGAGACAGAATGGGTGTACCAATTACGAAGGCAATCAGTGCCGGGGTGGTGAATTAAAATGAATCCCTTGAAAAAAATGAATCCTACCTCATTATTGCACGTATAATAAAGAATCCCTGTACAGAATTTCTACTGCCAACAATAATTTTAAAACACAGCACATTTGTATACGAAATTTATACGTTTCCGGATTCTTATATTATATGTTTTTGATTGATACTTTTTCTGCACTTACATAAACGCTACACTTATTGCATGTTTAATTAGGCCTACTGTATTTCACGTACGTAACTTCATCTCTTGTACTTTTGCAAAATTTAATAGGGCCTATCTTATTAAATCATTTTATAAATTATACTTCGTATCATTATAGGGGAGCTATAAAAATTCAGAGGCAGTTAATATTCTACATATAATAAAGAGATGGGAAGTCTTTATTACACCGTATAAAAATGACTTGGGATTCATCTTTAAGGGGATTCATTTTAATTCACTATACCGGATTCACAACAAATGAGGCCACGCGCTAAGTCAAATTGTGAGGCCCACACACCTGGACCCTGTGTGCATCCGTAGACAGTTAGGCACGAAATCTAGAAGCAGTTAGAATATTGCGTGTTACCTGATCAATCTTCGTTTAACACATGAAAAATTCATCGTATTTCTTTGCCAAGAAGACGGACCTCCGTGCCCAGAAAGACCCCGTGCTTAAACACACGAGTAAGCACATCCGTCGTCACTAATTGTACCATTGGTGCAGCCACGGGGGGGGCACGCCTCCACCCCCCCCCCCCATTCGGGTTGGTTTCGGTCGTGGGATTTTTTTCAAATCCGTTGAGAAAATTTTGGTGGTTGTTAGTATGATCGGGACGAATGTGTGAAAGTTCAAAGTGCTTGTCCCGACGACCTTTTTACTCGGCAAACTGTTTAACGATGTGCCCTTCCCTATTCCGGAATCTTGGCTCCGCCATTGAATGGAACTCTCATTTTGTGCTTTCCCGGTTGATTGAGTGGAAATCGAAGGATACAAGAGCTGGAAGGGATAAGACGTTCATGACCTGGAACGCACGCACCACAAGTTGCCTGAAATTGTTTTACCTTTTCAATATCGACGACATATGTTGCCATATTTTCACAATGCGATATTAGCTAAAAGAATGTTGCTGAGGGAAACTGTTGGACTTGCTAAATATTTTATTAACGTTCAGCTGGGCCCGTGTTTGTCGTCTGCTGCATGAGGGTCGTACAGTAAATGCGTATTAGCTATGCCCATAACCCATACGCATTATCCACCCTCTGTATGGGGTTGAAAGTTGAAACCGACGATTTTTTTGAATTGAATTGACTGTATTATTACACGACCAACATCATAACCAAATATACATGACTCAAGATACTTAATTAATTTATGCTAGAAATAAAACTTGAAATAAATTTAATAAAATTTGAAATAAAACTGTGACGATAATAATAATCAGGGCTTTTTATCTGTGGGAACGCACGGGAACGGCGTTCCTCCACCTTTTTTGCCATAGGGCTATTGTATATGTAATTATGGATATGTAATAATGCGTTTGGGAACGTACAGGCACGGCGTTCCACACCTGTTTTGTTGTTGAGCAAAAAAGGATGAGTTCCCAACCCTTTTTTCCTAGAAAAATCCTGATAATAATAATAATGATAATAATACTATTATTATAAGTAGATTTTTAAATGGTTTGGTAGGAATTCTCCTGTGTTGAAACCCAGGATTAGGAAATACAGTAGAACTTCGCTATAACGAACTCGGCTATAACGTATCCTAGGTTATAACGTACCACGTTATAGGGTCCCGTATAGGCAGCCCTAATGCGTGCTACCTTATTGGATGGTGCTGGATATAGCGTACCTCGGATATAACGTAGGTCACTGCAGTTTCAGACTTGTTAAGTACGTTATAATGGAGTTCTACTGTACATTAATCAGAAGTCAGAAGGGACGAAATCGTGAAGACTTATTCTGAAATTATTATGCACCACATCAAAAGGCAACGCCGTCTTTCAATGAGGACCTCATACATTAGTTTCAGCGATTAGAAAGAAACAAAGAAATCTGAGTGAATTCGACGCGCATGCGCTGATTAGAAAGATACGCGCATGCGCACAGGCGATCCGGTCGTAAATCAGTCAAAGAGTGGGGTGTGGGGGTTGACTTGAGACCACCGTTATCGGCATTGCAGAATCCCTGAGTTATCTTGACAAATCAGTGAATTCTACGAGTGCCAAAAACAGTTCGAGTCTCCGCACGTCTCCGGTTGCAATCGGTCCCGAGGTTCATCTCGACTGAACAAAGCAACCGCGTCCAGTTTCATACTGCATCGTCGGTATGAAGGCCTCTTCCAGTTCCAGCCCCCCCTCCGGAGGTATGGTTCCAGCCGTGTCCGAAGTGGTTCACCGATGGAGAAACTCCATTCAAGTTCTTTCTTTCCCACCGTAGCTTCTAAAAACAATAACTATACTGACTAATAACAATATAACTATTTCAGATTTCTTTCTAGTCGTTTACAGTTACAGTTACAGCTTACAGTTATGAATAGAAAAAGATGTAGAAACGATTTGCCATATCTGGAGCAGGAAAAAATCTACTCCAATTACTCCAAAGTCTGTTCATATTAATTAAGTATTAAGTAAAGTGGCAGCAATTAAATCGTTTATTGGTATCATCCTAAACAAGCAGGAAATTTTAATGACAAGTTATTATTATTATTATTATTATTATTATTAAAATTATTTATTTATAATTATTATTATTATTATTATTATTATTTTCCGTATTATCTCCTATAATAAAATATTTTCTATTTGCAATCATTATCACCATTAACCGTGCAACGCCCGTTTATCAGAGCTGTACCGATTGCACATTTTGCCGATTATATTACCGATTGTTTTGTCAGACAACAAAGTTGTCTGTCTAAATCATCGATCATGTTTCCATTGTAAATGTACATGTCTCAACTGCGTTTTAGCAAGACTCAATGCAGAATGTGTGTTTAATCATTAATGAATTGATTTTGTCATTAACAATCAAATTTTATGTCAATATTCATTAATCTCCTATAATCCAAGAAATAAGTATTTATTTTCCACAAGTGGTATTTGCAAACTCATTATCAAAGTGTCAATTAAAATTTCCACTATAATTAAATATTGTTAAATGTTAACTTAAACATAGGCTCAACGCCCGTTAAATTTGATAAAAACTGTATAACATAGGTCTATCATCTCCACAGTTTTCTGCCATTCTTTCCTGTTCATTGCTCAGTGATTAAGATCCTGTAAACTGCTTCCACACCATTTTTCAATATCATCATACCATTCCTTGTTTGTGTGGTCTTTCTTTCTTGTTGGCACCCTTCATTATTCCAAACATTAGAGCTTTGATCTTTCTGTCCTCTTTCATTCTGCTTATGTATCCACATAAATGTTGTTTCCATTGCTTGCAATGGTTAGGACGAATAGGAGGGAGTCCTCGTCAAAGAACGATAGCTTTTTATCTGAATTAAGCTGACGTTTTATTTCAGAATTTCAAATTCCCGTGTAATGCACATCTCAATGTTGACGAAATGCAATGCAATTTAGCGTGGCATTGTCAACTTTTGAAACTTTTTATGAGCGACTCTGCCTTGTTCATGGTACGGTGCGTATTAGCTCTTCCCATACAATACACGCTCCGGGCGCTTTTTCCAGGTTATAAAACCGTCGCTTAACCCCTTAACTGGGGATCCCGGATATATCCGCCCATTTTACATTGAGTTACAGCTAAATACACGGTTAAGGGGTTAAAGTAACGCAGTCTAAGATATATAACAAGAATCATCGTATTTTTAATGGTAGGCCTAATCATTGTCCATCGCAACTCATAATAATTAATTTATTATTATAGGCCGACGCTATTTTTAACTACGCATTGATAAAATAATCTCTAGTTGATATATTTGGCGAGTCTTAAGCGCCTGGATATAGATTAGACTGTACAGAGGTCCCGCGTGGCTTTCTAACGGCGGCACGTCTCCCATGCTGTCTCCCTGTTTCCCAATGAGTGAAAGCGGATGCGGTCGAACGAATCGAGGCTTACAGAGGTGCTCTAATGTTCTAAGCCATTCGACCGTGTCTCGATCCAACGACATCACTCTTCGCGGCCGTCCTGTTCTCTCCCCCTCCCCCAAATATATATCGAACGGAGACGGTAGATTTAAAGCGTTAAGATTTTTAAAACCTGCATTTAGATTAACACGAATATAACGATAAATTAGCAATTCGGTTTTAAGGTACATTAGTACACTAGTATATGTAATATACACTGTGTCGACGCTCTATTATTCTCATGATTATCGTGTAATATGCGATAGTACAGCCGCCTGAATAGTGTTAGAACCAATATCTCCGATACAGTATCTAGTGAATGTACACTGTACTACAGACCCAGATTTTGAGAGTAGAGAGAAACAGACAGACTGACAGACAGACGGGGACAGAAACAGACAGACAGAGAGCAAATGACATATTCTATGAATGCTTTTTGTGGCTCAACATCTAAAATACTGGCAAGCCAATAATTAATAAATGAAGAAAGATCCTTAAACATATTCGAATCTTAAAACGTAACTGTAATTTTCTGATAATATAGAAAAAGAAATGCGTCTATTTACAACAACTGAAATGTGTTATTCTAGCGGATTCTTGTGCAACTGCTTCAAATCAGCAGAACTGTTCATTCTGCGAAGGAAAACCCGCGTTGCTAGAAAACTCGGTCACAGCAGCCACAGTTTCGGATCTACGAGATGCAAAAAAAAACGAGAACTAGACCTCCGTACTCACTCATGCGCGACTGTCGAACGCCGACTGAGCAGTGAACCGTGACTTCGACGCATATTCTTACCAGCTGCCGCAGCCTCCCCGTTCTGGCCCGTGAAACTCGCCTCGATTCGACTCTCCTCTGTCACGCAACGTCTGTTGCACCGCTCATCTATATTTCACGGCGGTTGTCATGGCGCCAGAAGTGACGGTAGTAAAGAAAAAGCGGTTTCCCACATGACCACCGACGATTTGGAAAAAACCTCGAATTCGATCAACCGAGACGGTTGTTGTACCGCACTCCGGTTCGCTACTGTGATAGAGCCAGTGGATGGAAACTCGCGACTGGACTACGGCGGTCTGCGATCGTTTCCGTCGTGCTGTTATTGGTCGTCTTTTCGTCCACTTGGAAAGAGTAAAGTCGCCCATTCCTTGATTCTTGTCTGCAACCGTCGAAATGAACATTCGATGCGCGAATCTATTAATTAATAGTTATTGGATTACGAAATTGACTCAATCGAGAGAGAGAGAGAGATTAGGCAGCGTAAACTGGTAGACGAAGGAGAGGGAGGCAGTGTTTAATATAGGCCGTTTCCGGGGGGAATTGCCCTCCCCCCGGAAATTTCAAATTCCCCCCGGAAATTTTGGAATACTACATGGACTAACAGCGGCCCCTAGCAGAATTCCCCTCGGCTTTGTCAGTTCCCCCCGGCTTTTTCAGTTTTCCCCCGGAGTCCAGGAGTCTAGATTAAACACTGGAGGGAGGGAGTGGAATGAACGGGAGGGAGAGGGGAGGCGGATGAAGGGACGAGATCCTGGTTTAGGCTCTGTACGGAAAAAGTCTAGAAACGGGAAACGGAATAATTAATAATATTAATATTTAACAAAGGCTTTGGGAGTTAGAGGAATAAAGGAAACGTATAGAAAAAGGCATTCGCTTTGGCACAAACGACAATGTTAAAAAGACCATCGACATTTCTGTTTATAACCAACCCATAGTAGGGATAAATTGTCTCAAAATACCCGGCCATCCTAACAGTGCTATTCTAAGTTTAAAAAAAGTAAAAGTAAAGTCCTTTCCGAGCTCTCAAGGCTAACCTCAAGACTCATAGGGCGGCGCTGATCTCCGTTACCAAGATCCTCAGCCAGGCGACTGGTGCAAGTCATACGATACGGGGCCAATGTTCTTATGCAACGCGCCCTGTTTACTCCGCAGAATAATCCGCTACTCATTTGCGATCTCCATCTGGCGAAAGAAGGCTGAGTCGACCTTAGTACTCCTGCGGGAGTTGAACCCGCGACCTTCTGCTCCATCGTCCAAAGCTGTTACCACTCTGCTAACTTCCCGCCCTCTTATTCTAAGTGCTACACAAAAAATTGCCCAGATTGCAAAGAGAAATAGGCCTAAACTAAGCCTTGATGCAACGAACAGATAGCCTACAGAATACACACTCAGATGACTGGTTTTATTGTTTGAACCAAGATGTTAAAATTCGAGTTTTATTGTCCAGTTTAATGTTATATTGTCTATATTGTCTCGATTTTTATCGATCAACTCAAATCGAAGGGAGTTTTCAGGGGTTCGCCACCGAAGCTCTGCACAAAAGCCCCACAAAATCTTACAATGCTCAATTGGTGTACTTAATCATTTGCCTGAACAGAGAAGACAAATTTCCACTGAGACCGAGAGATGACGCTTAGTGGCGCATAGGCGTCGATTTTGCTTCTCAATATAAACTTTAATTAAGGACGCTTAGCTGTAAAAGCTTCTTACGCTTGTACAGCATCGGTGGTTCAGTGGTAGAATGCTCGCCTGCCACGCGGGCGGCCCGGGTTCGATTCCCGGCCGATGCACATTTTGCAAGTGGATTTCACACAGACTAAAGTTTAAACTAACTTAGCCTCCTCCTAAACCAGAGTTTCCCAAACATTTTGGAACCGCGGCCCACTTAAGCGATTTTTTAACGTGCCGCGACCCTAATCATAGTATGTAATATCATGGGGAAAACTGCAATAGGCCAACTTGCGAACGTTACTTGAAAAGAATCTTCCGAATTTTGAACAAATGGCAAAGCAAAAACTTCGATTCGATGTGAATGAAAATATGGAAAATATATCAGGCATAATTATTCATATTTTGCCAAATAAGACAAAATGAGACAATTAGATGTTGAAATTTCTTGAAAATTATCTTTTTAAAATTTTGCCTGGGACATACCTTTGTTACGCGTTTTAAAAGTCATACGAGTATGACAAAAAGGCTTAACTGTCAGGTTGTCAAACCAAAGACCCTAATTAATGAATCTATGTATTAACCCGTAACCGGAGATTCCCTATTGTTAGCGGAGTTTCAGAGCAAAATGAATACGCTTTCCTTGCGTTATTGCGAAATAAGTTTAATTTTTAAAAGTAGCCTACTATAGGTCAGGGTTTCACAAACATTTTTGAACTGTGCGACTCAATTCAGCGGCTTTGTAACATGCTGCAACGCTGCAAACTTATTCTCAACTATAATTGGATAAACACTAATAATTTTAATATAAGCCGTGCATGGAGGATTGCAGGCGTATAAATTTCTTAAAACCTAAGCCAACTTGCAACTCTCAAGGCTTGTGACATTGTGTTATTGGCTAGAAAATGACACGTTTCAGTCTAATTTCGCGCTACCCCGCGACCCACTAGACCAGTGTCTCGCAAACTTTTTACCTCGCGGCACACTAAACAGAACAAATTTTTTTCACGGCACATTCTTCATAAAATTACAAAACCAACCAACAATTTATTAAATTGAGTGTTCTTTATTAAGGAGCGGCAGCTTTTGACGACTGTAGATTCTCGCCGTTGTTTTCCTTAGTGTCGTTTTCACCTTGCATTTTCTCAGATCTTGCCAAAAATTTATCCATTTCAAATTTCATAGGGCTAAATCTCGGTAAAAGCATCAAATTCAACTGTTACTATACTTATAGTTACATTGCAACATCTCAACACATGCAATGTAATAATTTCAAAACGGTAATTGGGTCAAATGTATCCTTGCGCGCTCAGACGCTGTTGTTTTTACATTGTAAAGGTCGCAAGGACGGTGACGTCAACGAAAGACGTTAATTTCTGGCAGTTGTATCGTTGCGCGCGCAACGTTATATAAAAAATGGATGTCCGATATATTGTATTGTAGGCTGTGCCGCAGGCTGGTGTGAGGTTCTATATATGACGCCATTTTTACACTTGCTCATCCGGCAAAATTTTTAGGAAGGAACAAAAAATTAAAATAATAGTAAAATTCTGAAATTCTTTCACGGCACAGCTGGAATCTCTAGCGGCACACTAGTGTGCCGCGGCACACAGTTTGCGAGACACTGCACTAGACTGAGCCGTGTGACCCACTTTTTGGTCGCGGCCCACAGTTTGGGCAACGCTGTCCTAAACCACTTATAAATTTATAATCATATTATTTTTAAAATTATTATATATACTGCTACTACTACTGCCACTGCTGCCACTGCTGCTACGACTACTACTACTACTACTACTACTACTACTACTACTACTACTACTACTACTACTACTACTACTACTACTCAGGGGCGTAGTGCATCAAAAAAATAAGGGGAGTCTAAATCAGTGTATAAAAAGACCAAATAAATCTTGTATCCATATTTTTAAATTTAAATATTTAGTAAATTTTGCCACATTACATCATTACCCAAATCTCTCCACTGGCTCAAGATAACAGAACGCATTGAATATAAAATAATATCGATGACTTATAACTCACTCCATACATCAAAACCAGTCTACCTAAGAAATCTGATAATTCCACAACAACCTGGATCTACTAGATCCTCTTCTCATGTAACTCTCCTTCGACCTCTGAATCAATCATCTCTCAAAATTTGCAATCGTGCTTTTTCATATGCGGCACCTGAGCTTTGGAACTCAATTCCAATATCCCTTGTATCAATAATAACAAACTTGAGTAAATTTTCTCCCCTTCTTAAACATCTCCTTGTTTTTCTTTCTAAACTAAAATCATTTCTCTTTATAAAATCATTTCCTCCATAGCTATAGCGTCCTGCCCACTAAAATGACCCGGCATGAATGAGCCACCTTTCATATAGCTACTTCATTTGAGATTGAGCGCATAGGAATAAGGAGCACTTGCCATCTTTTGGAAGCGCTTTAGAAATTAACGAGATTTTACTTACTTACTTACTTACTTAAATTCTTTTGAGAAAACACCGTCAGTAAACAGGAAGTTGACTCATATTAGTCTGTTTCACTGCTTTATAAAACCTGTTTATTTCTAAGTATCTAACTAAATTATTATTTTTATTTTTTATTATAATTTATGTAAAGTATAAAAAAGTTAATAACATGTAAAGTTTGACAGTTGTTGACAAGGGAGGGAAGAGAAGTTGACGTCAACAATTTCATATTTTTACAAATGATAAAAAATAGAAAATTTCATGGAATTCTATTTATTACAACGGAAAAAACCCGACAAGAAAAAAATGTCATCACCACCACCACGTTATGTCATTTGATGAACAAAAGAAAAGGGAAAAGGTCTCATCGCTGCAAAAAATGATAACCTTGTAAACTTTTAGGGGGAACCTTCACTTGTCTTAGTGGGGTGGGGGGTCAAAAGTTTTGACATAATTATATGGGTGGTCACTGAAAGCTGACAGTTGTTGACAAGGGGAGGGGGTCAAACATTGCCCAAAAATTGTTGACATAATTAATCGACAGCCCCACTACTACTACTACTACTACTACTACTACTACTACTACTACTACTACTACTACTACTACTACTACTACTCACTACTACTACTGGCCCCCAGTGGCCCCCAGTTGGGACCCTATACCAATGCTACATACATTAAACAACAAATGGTTGGCCCCCATGATTGCTTGCCCCCCAACAGCCCCCACTTGCTCCTACTGCTACTGCTGCTACTACTACTACTACTACTACTACTACTACTACTACTACTACTACTACTACTACTACTAGGCCTACTACTAGACCTACTACTACTACTACTACTACTACTACTACTACTACTACTACTACTACTACTACTACTACTACTACTACCACCACCACCACCACTACTACTACAAGGTCCTATTTGGAAATCTAGCTCGTTGATAACAACTAGAAACGAATGAATGAACGAAAGATAGAACGAATGAACGAATGAACGAATGAATGCTATAGTGAACTAGTGCGCTCACACTTTTGACACTATGCCAAAGTTACAAATTAATGACAATTAAGAATTGCGGAACAGGATCAATGATTGTATTGCTATGAGATTCCGAAAGAACCTGTTTCTTCTGGAAATGCTTTATTGAGTTTTGCACGCAATAGCAAAAGCCAAACTGCTGCTTAGTTAATTGCTCTGAATATATCTACGTAAACGGCGCTATATAAGTCGTCGTAGTATCTGTATATATACGGCGCTATAGAAGTCGTCGAGAAAGATATCGTGGGACAGACATGCAAAGGGCAATGGAAAGTAAGGTCGGACTTTACCGACATCGAACGCGCAGTATTCGGGCTCTGAGTTCACATTCAGATCCGTTTTAACTTTTAATTTAGAATTTCAATTTCATTTAAAACTTCCGAATACCTTGATGATGTTCAGTCTCTGCTGAATTTTATAATATCCGATGTCAAAATCCTATACACGATGGCGAATAGATTTCAACAGAGAGATCCGACGGAATAAGTCGTCTCACTTGAATGATCGTAAGCCTATTTAAAATCTGATAAGGAAGGCTTTCATCGCAGTTGGAATAGCCTAATCGTCCGAGCAGAAATAAATACTGACTTAAAAGAAACGAAGTCTTCAAACCGAACATTCTTTACAGTAATGGCACAGAAGCTCGAAAATTTACCGACTACTAATCATTGACATATTTCAATCATACGATCCTAAATTTCACGGACTGGATTCCAAACTTTGCATCCTATACAGTTTTGACTCGTGCGTGTAAATTGTCCAACCTAATTATACGTATGCCTCTCCTGGCCAGAATTACTAAAACTTCATAATTATTATTGTTGCGAACGGGAGTCTATAGTTTCGATGTATTTGATTCAACTGAAACTAGACGTTTGGAAAGAAGACAGTAAATAGCGACTTCTTCAGACAATAGGCGATATATAATTAATCGTAGCTTTAGGACGTTGTATTAATATAACCAAATTTACAAATATTTTGCCGGAAACCGAATCATCTAAGCGAGTCTTTTGCTGAGTGCATAGCAGCCATGCCGTTCGTCTGATAGAAGAAAAGAACGTTGAGAACTCTTGACAAAAGGTCGTTTGGTACACTCTACAAAGGTATATAGCCGCCGACAGCAGGTGACCGGTGATGCATTTCCCAGAATTCACACCTAGGCCGCGCGCGGTCGATCGTTAGGCAGTTCCGAGAAAACGTTTGATGCTAAATGCAGTCGCAGTATACGAGAGGCGGTCAGAGAAATTTCTAGAACGGAGTAGGGTGAATGATCATTCCGATTTTTATCGATAGCACATGATAGGGTTTTTATTGGTGCTACATGCCAGACTCCGTTGGTAAAACAGGGTCGTTACTGCGACTACAGAAACGATTATTATGGCGAAAACGATGATGATGATGATGATGATGATGATGAAGACGACGTAGCCGAGTAGAGGGAAACATATAATCGTCTAATCGCGATCATCAAAGTAAAATTGTGAAGAAGAGGGCAGACCAAAGTCGTTGCTACAGTGTCGTAACGAATTCATATCCACAGGAATAAAAAAAAAGAGAGAGAGAGAGAGAGAGAGAGAGAGAGAGAGAGAGAGAGGACGTGAAACAGAAGGACAGACACAGGGAATAGCAAGCAACCAGATTGGCAGAAACGCTAACCGATTGAAGCTTGGAAAAACGTTTCTGTTGTATGTGTGTGTGTGTGTGTGCCATAGTGGTTGTTAAGAGTCGGACCATTGGGTAAAGGTATATACTCCACAGGCCAGCGCGGGCCCGTCGGAGAACCGAAGGTTTAGCGCCTTCAGTTTTACATGGCAACGACATATCGATGATAAGATTGATAACATTCGAAACAAGACGTCTTCAGCTGTGCCTGTGACGTTCACTCATTACTCTGGACCTGACCTTTTGGAATTCATAGATCCAACGACTGAGGAAGTCATAGAGCTTGTCAGATCATCGTCTAATAAGTATTGCCTCCTGGATCCACTTCCTACATGGCTCCTAAAAGATTCGATTGATGTGCTTGCACCATTCTTGAGGACACTTATGACTGCTTCTTTGAACAGTGGGGAGTTCCCGCTGTCATGGAAACGAGCCATCGTTATACCATATCTCAAACGGTCAGGACTCGAACAAAACGATGTGGTTAACTACAGACCTGTCTCCAACCTACCCTTTCTCTCCAAGCTACTGGAGAAGTTCGTCAACAAGCAGCTGGTCGCTCATCTTGTGAAGAATGATCTTATGCCAAAAAGAACCAGTCAGCATACCGAAAGGGCACTCCACCGAGACAGCCATACTAAGAATCTACAACGACATCGTAGACGCCATTGCCAATGGTCGTGTAGCTGTTCTTTGCCTCCTCGACCTTTCCGCGGCCTTTGATACTGATCATGCTACCCTCATTCGACGTCTTGAAATATCTTATGGCCTCAAGGGGAGGTCTTATCCTGGCTCCGTGACTATGTAACGGGCAGAATGCAGTCGGTCCGCTGTAACGGCCAAACGTCATCATACAGCAATGTCCTGAGTGGTGTTCCCCAGGGTCTGTGTTGGGCCCTCTTTTTGTTCATACTGTATGTTGCTGATGTTGGCCGAATCATCAAAGCCTTTGGACTAGACTCGCACAGTTATGCTGATGATAGCCAAATATATTCCTTCTGTCTACCGAGACTCGGACAGATTGCGGTCAGGATCATTGAATGCATAGCTGAGGTCAAATCATGGATGTCATCTAATCGCCTGTCGCTTAACTCAGGAAGACTGAGTTCCTTTGGCTAAGCTCCCCGAGAAGGAGATCCCAAATAAACAGGACACCGTTTGAAATAGAGGACACTGTCATTGCTCCCTCTACCACCGTACGACTGCTCGGTGTTATTTTTGATGAGACACTGTCGTTCACGGATCATATAAGTAATGTGACACGTGTCTGTTATTATCACCTGCGGAGAATCAGAAGCATCAGGCGATATATACCAATGGATGCTGCGATACAACTGATTCGGGCGCTTGTTCTATCCAGGGTTGACCAATGCAATGGAGTCCTCCTCGGCCTTCCAGAAGCCAGCTAAGCCGCCTCCAGTCGGTGCTCAATGCATCCTCTCGCTTGATCTTTGGAGCCCGCTGGAATGATCACGTGACACCGTTGCTTAGAGACAAGCTTCACTGGCTTGGGGTTCGAGAACGCATCACCTACAAGCGATGCCTGATTACATATCGGGCCCTGAACGACACCACCTGTCCTGACTACATATCAACACTCGTATGCAGGGCAACGACGAACGACAGACGCGCGGAACTTCGTTCCAGTAGTCGGACATTGTTGATCGTCCCTCCGCCTTCGAAGACTGCCGTGTTCGGTGACAGATCAGTCACGCGGGGAAACCCAGCCCTGTGGAACTCGTTGCCAAGCGATGTTATTAATGCGAAGTCCGTCGGCTGTTTTGAGAAGCTCCTAAAGACACACTTATTTAACATCTCTTATAAGTGACTCCTTTGTAAAGCGCTCTTGACTTTAGCTCCAGTTATGCTACTGCGCTATATAAATTGTCGTAGATAATAATAATAATAATAATAATAACGGCTTTTGCCAGCCTTTCCCTCGCCGCTTTCCTTCCACCGAGTTAACAGCTGATGTGCTCATTCACAGCTGAGTCGAATGGGTGCGCTTGGGACGGAAACTACCAGAAAGTCTCTGCCACGAATGGGAGTTGAACCACGGACCAGTGTGTGTGTGGGGGGGGAGTGGATTCGCAGTTCGCATCGGCAAAAGGGACAAATGTTCATATGGCAAAACGTCATGATTTGTTAATTAAAGATTTGTTAACCTGCTAATATAATTTTCTGACCCCCCTCCTATCATGGGCACCAGGTAACCTAGGTAGGTCTACTGTACGCACATGCGCCATAGCGAAGACTTTTTGATCAATACAGTCTTCAGACTTCAAGTAGGCCTATAATGACGATCACTAAAAATTAAAGTAGGAAAACGCATCCAGCAATTGCTTTCCTCAGCAGTTTTAAAACGAAGCTAAGAGACAATTTCTAGCATAACATTCACCTAGAGCGGCTCCACAGGGGTCCGGGGGCCCGTGCCCCTATTGAATGCCTGCCCCCAGTAGCCCCCATACTTTAGTGCACTCATTCTAAGCAACTAGACTAGTTCAGGTTTATGAAAAATTGTTGGCCTCATGCTTAGAGAACGCCACTCCAACGCCGCCCCCACTTACCAAATTATTATTATTATTATTATTATTATTATTATTATTATTATTATTATTATTATTATTATTATTATTATTATTATTATTATTATTATTATTATTATTAATTATTATTAATTATTATTATTATTACAACGTACTGATTAATGAACTCGTCCTAAAAGAACTGCGTGAACACATACAAATCCTGGAACCGACACTGCATTCACCATCAAGTATGATAATGAATAATACAGTATATCCTAGATCAATGCTACCGCGAAGGTTAACTTTCTTATAAAATTTTTAACAGCATTCACTCCTGAACCAGACAAAATGAATAGCAGTTTTTGCATTTCATCAACAGCATAGAAGCAACTACGTCAACAAGATTGCTCAGCACATATGTTGTAAAACATATTGATCAGACTGAGAAGTCTGCCGCTGTTGCCTATAGCGCTGTAATCCAGTAATGTAATACAGTACTGGTCCCGCTGTGACCCTGAAGGCATATAAAATAAATAGGCCATGCATGTCGACTGCGTATATGAATTCTTCTAACTAACATCTGCTTTACAACGTACTTACTTATTAGCCGCCGAAGACAATCTTTCTGACCGCACTGGAGTCTTATACTGTATGTAGAAAAAAACCACACGAAAACATTGCTGCAGATATTCTGCTATAAGGAACTAACAGGTGGTCAGAATGAATCTCCTCTCCCCCTCTCTCTCTCTCTTCTCCCTCTCTCTCTCTCTCTTTCTCTCTCTCTCTCTCTCTCTCTTTCTCTATCTATCTCTCTCTATCTCTCTCTATCTCTCTCTATCTCTCTCCGACTGGCAGCATACGCGCACAACAAAACCTGGTTTAGGCGTAGTAAAGACAGTAGGTAGGCCATGTATAGGAATATACCTGTGAATGCTAAGCGTCTCGTCTCTGCATCTGCCCGTGTCGTCTCTGTCGGTCGTAAAACAACTTGCCGGACTCTTAGGCCGGGCTTACTATACGATCGATGCTTTGCGCTCCGCCGCCGCCGCTGCCGCCACCACCGAAGTTCGCCCCCGAGCGCGCCCAAATGCCCGCCCCGAGGATAGACCGTCGACGGCGGCGGCGGCGGCGGCCAGCGGCAGACACTTCAGCGGCGTCGGTCGGGACAAGGACTCGACGACGACGACGACGACGACGACGACAGCCGGGCCCCGAGAAAGAGCGACGACAGGTAGCCGAGAGAGAGAGCCACCGGACAGAATCAGCAGCAGACGACGACGACGTCGGCGGCGGCGACTGCAGGCAGGTAGCCAGGTGACCGAGGATAATGGGATTACAGGTAAACGGGGCGCTGAAGCAGAGGACGACGACGACGACGACGACGACGACGACGACGACCGAACTAACAATGAAACATCTGCAATTTACTACCATCTGTCCGTTTCAAAAGCTCCTTTATGATTTATCTCGAATTCAATTCTATTACAATGGCCGCTGTAACTTTCTGACAGGCGCGAGCTCCGTGTGTGTGTGTGTGTTTGTATGTGTACGTGTTTGTGTGCAACGAACGCGCACAAAGAGATAACCATAAAAATTCGGCTTAAGGCCTATGCTCAATACATACTGTACATATTCGCCTTATTATTACTATTATTGTTGTTATTATTACTGTTGGGCCTGGCAGATAAAATCGTGTCTTGGGCAAAGGAGTAAGGAAAGCGCTGACCTCTTTTCAACGTTTACACGTGCAACGCACACAACATTACGGGCCTTGCGTGTCGACACCTGTTAAATTATTCATATATATTGAAGCTATAAATCACGAATGCTGATTTAATTACGGCTTTTATTCGCGCTCAAAGCAAACGCTGCTTGAGTCTAAACGGAACACATTATAAAATTTCCTGGCAATCGAGAAAATCCAGTGCTATCACGATTCTTTCGACTATTCCGTTAAAAACTCGATTTCTAAGCAACGATGTATGAACTCGTTTAACTGAAATCGTTCATCTAGGCTACATACGGCGCTCTGATTAACAATGCACTAGACATCAGCCTATAGCAGTGGTTCTCAGACCCCTTTGTGAAGCGCTCGGCATTTACTATAACGAGCGGTGGATTGTCTTAGAGCAGATTCCATCGGTTTGTTACAACTTGAGCTTTAACGACAGAGCCATTCGATTTGCCTAGGTTTACGGATGACAGTTTAGCCTCTTCCTCTGATCGAGGCTGACTCCCAGGTCATCATCATCATCATTATCATCATTATCATCATCATCATCACCATCATTATCATCATCATTATCATTATCATCATCACCATCATCATCATCACCACCACCACCACCACCACCATCATCATCATCATCATCATCATCATCATCATCATCATCCTCTTTCCTTCAATAGTTAAAGATAAGGTGACATCATGAATCAAGCATTTTCAGGCACTTCTTTCTTTCGAAGCTTTTGTTATAGTAATTCCAGTCCATTCTTCTATATCGTCTACTCTAGTCTATCCGTCTTATGTTTGGTCGGTCTCTTTTTCCTGGCATGATACCTTGTTGAATTGTTTGGTGTTTCTCTGCATGTGACCGAAATAAGTCAATTTACGTCTTTGGCAGACATGAATGAATTTTCTTTTAGTCTTGGCTCTTTTTATAACTTCTTCGTTTGCTTGTTTTTCTGTCCATAATATTCTTTGCATTTTTCTGAGGGAAAACATTTCTAATGCGTCTAGTCTTTGTCTTTATCCAAGTAGAGGTGGACAATTTATTTCTTTCTTTTACACGGCGACAAATCTGAAATTTTACGGAAAACTACAATTACCTGCCAATTAATTTTCGTAAATTATACACAAATCTCTGATATGTCGTCTGGCCTTGTTCATGCTTTTTTCTTTGTTTTCTAAGGAACTAGTGACTACAATCTGTTGCGGTGACGTCACAGTATGCTGGAGCACCTGCAGACGTCCGACGCCATTGTGAGGTCGTCATAAAGCGAGCACGCGAGAAGTCGACGACGCGAGAAACAGAGGTCACCTGTACAGGTGTGGCGCCTTTGTTGTTTAAAGGCACGCCGACGGTCGGAGAATAGGACGCTGACTGATCCGCAATAAGCCAGACACGTGGACGCCCGGGTCTCGTGCCGGTTAAGTCCGACCGGATATGCAACACTGGCCCTTGGTCTGACTGCCTCTCGTCAACTGCTTTTCCGTTATTATCAGCAGAAGTACAGACAGACAGGCAGACAGACAGGCAGACAGACAGGCAGACAGACAGGCAGACAGACAGGCAGACAGACAGGCAGACAGACAGGCAGACAGACAGGCAGACAGACAGGCAGACAGACAGGCAGACAGACAGGCAGACAGACAGGCAGACAGACAGGCAGACAGACAGGCAGACAGACAAGCAGACAGACAGACAGGCAGACAGACAGGCAGACAGACAGGCAGACAGTCAAACAGGCAGAAGAGGCGCAGCGTAAGATGCGTGCGCTAAGTGTCACGAGATGGTCTGTATATGTAAAAGATGACTTACTGGGTAACAGTAATTTCTTCATTATGGTCGCGTTAATCGTCCTTTTGCCTATGTCGTCGGTTGATAAAACTCCAAGATCTCTCTCTCTCTCTCTCTCTCTCTCTCTCTCTCTCTCTCTCTCTGCTTTGTATCGGACATAAAAGCACTAAAACGCGATTCGATTCGAAGTAACGAATGGTGCACCGGCCGAAGAACGAATGAAAAACGAACGCAGAGATAGTTTACTTGTCGACGATGTCACCCGCAATCAATTATTTGCAAGAAACTTATTATTATTATTATTATTATTATTATTATTATTATTATTATTATTATTATTATTATTATTCACTTATCTGGTGATATTTTCACTTATTCATGCAACTTCCGTTCTGTCATTATTTCACTGCATATATGCAATAAACTTTTAAATGCCTTTTAATTAAAAATACATGTAGGGCCTACTATTTATTATCTGAGTACTAATCGGCGTTCAAAATGCCCCATTTGTCAAGCACTACCACCACCGTCCCCCATGGTGGGCGAACGTCTTTTTCTAGGAACAATCGCTTTTTTAAAAAAAGTTGAAACACTGTATCTAGAATAGGCGACTGGTCTTCTGCGTTCATGCGCTTTACGTAACATATCATGCATGGTTGACGAAATCAAAACTAAAGACGGCGACTCTGACTGAGGATATAGGCCTAACGACACTGAAAATGCTTATCATGCAACCTGACGCGGCTTTATAGCTCGATTGCGTATTTCGTCAGCTGATTCACACTGCTTACATGTGCGCAAACGCCGATTTAGAAGTGTTGTGCGGTCCATTGTTCAAAGACGAGAAACTTCAGCAAGAATCGATAAATATAATTATTATGGAATAAACTCATGATTTCTGATGGCTGAAAATTTTAAATAGTGTACTGTGGAATGGCGTGGATCGGAGTACCTTTCAATACTTCTGTATAGGCTTCGTCGACGACAGTTTTAGTTTATTTTATGCATCCGTGTACAGTAAATAGGACTAATATAAACTCACGCTTGCTGCTTCAGTAGCCTAACGAACTTGTCAAGACGCAATTAATGCTGCTTCAAGACTAAATGCAGCTGAATTGTAATGCCTGTGCCCGATATGTCTAAGCTTAACCCCTTAACCGTGTATTTAACTGTAACTCAATGTAAAATGGACGGATATATCCGGGATCCCCAGTTAAGAGGTTAAGGTCGCATTTGCAGCATCATACATGTACAGTAACCTCGACGCAAAATCATACCTTGCTTTTTAAGGCCCTTCAATAGCACGTGGATCTAAAGACCGGGTTTCTGTCAAGCGCAGATCTCGAACCAAGAGTCGACAATTCGTTCTTTAATTCTTTCTCCTTCGTTTCAGCGTCATCTGCTTACGAGAGCAACTCCTTGTTTCTATTCAAACGCGTGCAATCTACGAATTCTTTCGTTGAAAGGCACCATGTACGTGAGCAGTTCGTGCCGGTCGCTATAGGCCTAATAGACAGCCATTCGTATTTCTAATACAGCAATTAGCTAACATGTAAATTCAACAACTATCTAAGAATGTAAGAGCTCAGCTTCATCATCGCTGCATGAACTCGTAGTGCGAAACAGAATTTTCCAGAACTTCTGGCATTTATACAAAGGTCCTCGCCTGAAAACCAGCACGGTGTCTGACTCAGTACCTGTCGGGCTATAAAGCCCAACTTGTCACATCGTAGCACTGGCAGGCTACATAACTGACAACATCACCGCGGTCACAAAAGTCCATCTGGATCCACGTTACAGTTGTTAACAGATGTTAACAGGTGTTAACAGGTGCGTCGGTAATTACTGTGCCAGAGAGAAGGCCACGTTCGCTGCTGCTGCTGCTGATGATGACGATGTTGCTGATGCCAAGTTCCAAATACCTGAGCGTCAGGTGCTCTTGTCCCACAGGTGCGCGCAGCGCTGGTCAAGTGTCGCATTCGTTGACACAGGTCCAATGTACGCGCATCGGACGATGGCGACGACGACGACGACGGTGACTAAGCAGTACAAATAATCTGCTGCCAAAACAAGTACACGGTTAGTCGATAACGTGGTCACGTGACTCGCGGCTGCCACTCTAAAGGTCCGCTTGGCAACGCCGCATATAAAGGTGGTCATGGCGACTGACAATTTAATGTCTTACACGATTTTCGAGATCTCACCCTTGTCGGGCGAACTGCGCCTGGTCAACGGCTGAGTTGGTAACGTTTCTGCTCGCTCTTCATCTGGCGCACTCGATCATTAATTTTGACGACGGAACGAGTATAACGCAAAATCCATCGAACTCTTCGAAAACGAGGTTACCTTTTATACTTATAACTTGAACGAGCACTGTACAATATGGTCTATGGACGGACATCTCTTCAGAAAACCCTTTTCTTGGGGAGGGGGCGTTACCTTTTATACTTATAATTTTTTCGGCGACCTTGAACGAGCAAACGCAAATGACCTCCTTGTTTTTTGTTGCACAATATGACAGGCTAAATTGATAACAAAACAGTTTTCCTTTAATACCAAAGTAAACCTGCAAATCAGTTCCTACAGGCGACTTTTTCATTCAATTTCAAGTTAACATAGGCAAAGTGTGTGTGTGCTGTTATCTGTCAGATGGCGTTTTTGTTGCAGCTTATAAATTCATATTTTCATTTTATGGGGCCACGGCTGGCCCCAAATAGTGGCACCGTCACTTATCAGAGTCCCAAACGTACACATGAACAGGCCGGGGCGTCATTGGGAGGGGGTATTTAATTGCCTTGCCCTTGCCCTGTCACACTTTCTTAGACCCCTCCAGTCGAGCGTTGAGTACTTTATGGACGGCCCGAGGCCTAGCCGCATCCAACAAATGCATAGATAACAAAACAGTTTTCCTTTAATATCGCCCACACCCACATTAAACCTGCCTTAACGCACAATTGCTATTGTTCAGTTCCTACAGCTTTTGCCTGCCCTCGATCCCTTTACTTTTTCATTCAATTTCAAGTTAACATAGGCAAAGTGTGTGTGTGTGTTGCTTTTTCATTCAATTTTCAAGGGCTTGCAACATAGGCAAAGTGTTGCAGTGGCGTCCGTTTATATACAGAACGACACACACACACACACACACAATTTATATTGCACCTGTTAAAAATTTTACAAGCACATTGCCATCATAGTTGCATCACAACCTTAAATTAAATGCAACAGATGCAACAATTTAATTGACAGAACTCACGATTAAATTCAAAATCAAGCCAGTCTGGTTGCTGAGCGCCCGTGAATATGCTGGTGCACTGTGTCATGCGTTCAGGAAGCACTACTGACAATTTCGTTTTACTTACTTGTAACACTTCTGCGTATATTTAAGAACTATTACCAACAGCTTCATTAGACATATGTTATGCAACTTAACATGTTGACAGTTGTCCCAGTATAGTACACTCGTGCGTGAATTAATGCAACAGCTTATAAACAAATATATAAAAAATATCATTCATTAAATAAAACACTTCAACTTGTGTGAATCAACACCATCTTCAAGACACGCGCACGCACGCACGCGTGCCCATGCACAGTATATTTATAAATCAAAGCAAATATATTATTGCTTTTTATAACCTTAGCTACACTATCAACTTGCATAAGAAAGTCAACTGTAAAAAGAAAACATTCATAATGTTACTCTGTAACAATCCTAATTCCTGCCGACAACCATGACAACATGCTGCTGTGAGCAACCAACACAATAATACAATATAACATAAATATAACCGGTAAATGGATGGATAAGTGTTTATATTAACGATAAGCAAGTCAGCAGATATGTAAGCCCATTAAATGCCTTTATGCAATAACTTCTAAAACTGCAGTCTTGATTGACTTTCTTCTTCATTTGCTGCAGGAGCTGTTTGATTGGCAAGTCTTGGCGGTTGCAACTCGTGCATCCTCCTCGTCCATCACGTACGACCACTGTGCTATTGTGCAGTCCCACTATATAACGACAGAACAGGCGCACAATATAACAAAATAACTCTGTGTTAAAGTGTGTGCATTATCCACGCGTTATTTTAGACCACATCTTCCGTTCCTCATTGATTTGTCAGCAGTATAATGCACCTGGAAACATTATTGGCACAGGCACAATATAAATAGCCAGTTTGATTCAGTGCCGTATTAACCATGGTGCAGCTGGTGCACTTGCCCCAGGCCCACTGGTTCAATTTTTAAAAAAGTAGTAAAAAATTATCTTAGATAAATCATAAGCACACTTAAACAAGTGAACCGGTAATTGTATTTTATTTTGATTATATATATTTAAGGAAGTTTTCTATATTTTAAAATTAATTTTCTTAAATTTTGGGCAAAGATTTAAAACTTCGAACTTGTAGGGTTGAGGGCCTTTTAAAGTTTTGTTGCGTTGTTTGTCCCAGGCCTCCAAAAGAGTTAATCCGGCACTGGTTTGATTGATAGATTGATTGATTTTGATTTTCTTCTTGCCCAACTTGGGTCCAATACCAATTAAACTTCTCAGTGACTTTTACATAAAGACACAGCAATACAGACTTCTCCGCCAATTTCACTTTTGAAAAAAAACACGAAAATTTCTACACTATTCCAAAAACCTTTCCCCTGAATCTTGAGCTGAAATATTATAATTATTCCTGAATTATATCTGTATTGGTAAGGCTCAAGGCATCAGGAGACTTCAGATTAAAACATCCCGCATACCCAACACATCGGCAGCTAGCAGTGTGACAATGTTTCCAGGTCCATACCTTAGCATCCTCAACAGGATCATTACTCATAGACGCCATTATAAACATCATGTGCTCAACATATTTAATTAACACAATCAAGTACACTACGTCAAGCAACACAAGCATACTGCATAAATGTCAAATTATTAAAATTTATGAATGTAGCAAGGTTACTAGCTACCGAAGTGCTCATAAGAGTGTTCTGGTAAGGATGCCAAGACACATCGCGGACACAGGCATTGTGACCCCGCAACGTCTTAACGATCTGGCCAGTCAATATATCGTAAACTGTAAGAAATACGAATTTCTCATGAAACTTCAGTTTAAAAACTTACCATATATCCTACGTACCAATGTACAGATTCACAAATTTGTTTTAAAATTTGCCTTAAAACGAGAATCTACCTACAGCAAAATGATGTTAATGCAGAATTTGGATGATCAAAAAAGTCATCCACATTAAACCAAAGTTTCTGTTAGCTGAGTCAGAATACATATTTTGAAAATCAATTTTGGCTCACATACTGTCAATTTCTATTCCAAGGATTGCCCTTGCAAGTAAACAAGTACAATGTTCTTACTTCTTTCATAAATTTAAGGCTTAAATGCAAATATGTTTTGCCAAGCATTATTTTATACAGGTCAAAATTTTCAAATATTTCAAAGACAAAGTCTTCACATGAACATATCACAAGTTTGATTTTGTATCTATTAGCAATCAAAACCTAAACGAAATTTAACCATTTCCAAAAAGAATGTGATGAGAATTATGAACCAAAATTCAAGTCAACACATAATCCTAACAAAACAACAAAAACATACCAGAAGCATACCATTCAGAGCAAAGCAACTTACCAACTACTGCTCCGTTTGCACATCCCGTGTAGATAAAATGCTGGCCAGTGGTAAATTTTGGTGAGAAACGAGCTCTGATCAGCGTATTTAGAACAGAATGACCTCGATAAGTCATCAATGAACTATCACCGGCGATCCTCTTACGATTTCTGTATACTAAAATGTTACAAAAAAACAACTGCTACTAAATTTCTTGTGCTTGAAATATCATTTACAGAATTATACTGCCACCCTGACTTTACAGTACAGGATTTTTGTGCATCTTCCATTGTCACTTGTTAAAATATATTATAAATAAAGATATAAATTATATGGTAACATGAAATAGAGTACATATACTGCAAAAAACTTCCATTCAACCTTTCCTAGGAACTTGTTGCCACCGGTAATCCCAATCCTGCCTCGCAACACACTGTCTAGTCTCCTGAAATATCAAAATTTTAAAACACGGAATAATTTGTAAAGATACATTAAAACATCAAAAAGCCTAATCTGGTTTTATGTTTTTAGAAACAATTTCTGCGGCAGTGACCCAGTGTGACCAAGAACATGCAAATGCATGGACACAGACACACACACACACACACACACACAGAACATTTCACTACTGTTATGAAATCAAAAGAATTAATGCTTGGTGCTGCAATGCTCTGCATTCACAACAGTACCATAAGCACAATTTTAAAACCTAAATCTATTTTTTTGATGCCACTTATACCAAAGGTCTTGAAAGCTGATAATTTCTGGGCTGGAATGCAACTTACACAGGCTTGGAAGCCAAGCTTGATTATCCATTTCATTTAAAAACTGAACATTAATGCAGCTCTTCCAGACAAAGCGTAACAATTCCTGTAAAATAAGTATGTACTTAACGTCAAATTCTGTAGAAATGCAATATAAAACTACCCCATTATAGATGCACTAAAAATTAAAACGATTTTTTAATTACTAGAAACATACATCTTGAGCCTTCTTTGATGACAAGTGTCTCATATCCCATAATTTAATTGATTGGTCTTTACAGTTTGACAGCAAATAGCGTCCATCTCCCTTAAAAGAATCAAACAATGACAAATAAGCAAGACAGGTCTCAAAATGCTAGCCTCTGATTAATTATATTATCTAACCTGCAATTTACTATTAGTTTATTGCACATGCAGAAAAAATGAACGTGTCACTGATTCAAGATTTTGGCACAAAACAAACACTTCAAACTAATCGTAGAGCTAATGATCAAATGCTCCTCACTCTAGAATCAATGAAAGTGATTCCGTCAAGGTGTCCTGCAAGGATACCAACATGACGTGGATCAGATTCCTGCAGAGTACGGCGATCCCATATCTACAGAGATCGAAGAGATTTATTCTACGAAACAATTCTAGTCATTGAAAGTGATTGTTTCTGGACTCCTTTTTAATCAATGATAATTCTACCAAACAGAAAATCACTCTCTTACAAATCTTCTCTCAGAAACAGTCAAAAACATCTTGCTTCCAAAAACAAAAACAAAATTTCTAAATGTAGTTTCACTCATTTCGCTAAACTTATTCAAATGAAAGGTCTACTTGTAAAATTAAAGTCAATTATAATGTCTATAAATCAATAACATAAATAAAGTATTAATCCAGCAACTACAATATAATTCAAATGCAGTTTTAAAAATTAATATCCTCATTCATATAGTTAAGAAAACACCTAAAAGATTCATTGCAACATTTAACCACTAGAAACTACCTGTAAAATGCTCACCTTGCATAATCCATCATCACTGCCACTGAAGAGAATCTGTGAACTTTCATCGGCAAATGAAACTGCATTTACATCATCTTCGTGAGCTTCCACCTGCACATGAAACCATTCGATGAATCCACCTGATACAGGCAGAGCCATTTGCTACTCTAAAATTCATTACTAAGTGATCAAGAGAAATTTTCTATTCTATTCACATTCCTACAAATAAATAAAATTCAGAGAAGAAGAGAAAATTTGACTTGGCAGAATAATTGAAGAACTAAACATATTATCATATTTCCACTTATACAGCATGTACTCTGTCATACACGTTTAACACAATCACACATACAAAGTGTTGCAAATGCCAACAGAGGTATAGCAGCAGGATAATCAATTAGTGTGGCAAAGCACTTACAATGTGCATGTTAATGGATGAAAACGCAGTAAAACAAAGTAAAACATCTTAAAGCAGTAACTCAGAATGTATAGAGCAGAGACTTTGGAACTAACCATGTTTACCGAATTATAAATTAAAACATAAATGAAAAGGAGTTTTATCTATCTTAGATACCACAACTCACCAAATTACACAGATGACTTATAGAAATGGAAAATCAAAGACAACTGCAGTCCTGTCCACTCATCCACATCATCCACCCACCTTATTTTTCGTTGCCCTCTTTGTCCTTTTCCTCTTTGTCCTTTTCCTGATATCATTTCTTTTTGGATTGTCCTCTTTAGTGTTGACCTAACATCACTGTTCCTTTGTATGTGCCCAGAATATGGCAGTTTCATTCTTTTACAAATGTTGAAGTCTTTCTGTATTTGTCATTTTCTATACCTCTTTGATGGTTTTCCTTTCTCTCCAGTTTAGTCCATCAAGGTCAACTGGTAGATATTTCTGAACCAAGTTCTCTATGGCATGATGTCCTTCACTGTGCCAACCCTAGCAAATGCCTTCACATCCAATAATTCTTGGCAAGAATGCAAAGAGCAGATACTTTGGAACTGATTATGTTTACCCAATTATAAATTAAAACATAGATGAAAACAGGTACAGAATCAAGAGGAAAAAGTATCACTGAAAACTTCCTTACACGAAGAGTTCTTTCTTTTCTTTCAAGATCATACACATACAAACAGCGGTCATTAGCCCTGTTTCAAATACGAAATACCAGAGGTAAATAGAACACAGTGATGAAATATTGTGTTCAATATGAAATATAATATCCAAAGGTAAAATTTCAAAACTGTGAATCTCTTCCTTGTGGGTATAGAAAAATAGCACCAAACATGCTCAATAACAAATTTTTCAACAGAATTCAGTACTGCAATCCAGTTGGGAGTAATGATCGTGGTCCCATAATTAGCAAGCGGGACTGCCAAACATGAAGCCCAGGGTTAGGATCTCCCTAGCAGAGAACTGCATTACTGTTTCACAGGTGCGCAATCAACCAACTCAGGTGACAATGAGCACATAGAATGCTCACTCGATGGAAGGTAATGCACACAACTGCAGTCATTCAGCATTGAAAGACTGAATACATTAACCTTCAATTCTTCTATGACCTTTGAACCCAAGGTATGATCTTAATTAAGTTATGCTGTACAGCAGTGATACTCACCCACCCAAGATTTCCCTACTGTCCTGAGAAAATACAACGGAGAAGATGCAAAAGCCATGCTGTGAATCGGGGATCAGAGGCAAAGATTGGTGGACACGATGTTGTCCATGGACATCACACAAATGAACTAAATAATTCAATCAAAGTAAACAATCAAAACTCATAATAAACACAAACTAAATAAACTAAAATTAATGCAGATTCAATCAAAGTAAACAATCAAAACTCATCATAAACACATAAACTAAATAAACTAGAATTAATGCACATTCAATCAAAGAAAACAATAAAAACTCATCATAAACACATAAACTTGCCACTGGCCTTTTACTCCTCCTCTTAAAAAGAAAATGATCACAACAATTAAAACTCTCAAGCTAATTTATACTGCTTTATAGCAAAAATTATTAAATAACTGAATTAAATCAAAGCACTGAATTTTCAACTGCTCAGCTAACGATATTTTGAAAACTGACAATAATTCAGAAGTTTAACTTACGGTAATCAGACCAGCTTGAATACACAAGATATCTGCTGTCAGGACTGAAATTCATAAACAAAGAGCAACAATGAAATAATACTTGAGGAACAAATATTAATCACACAATAAAGCAGAAAGCCAGACAATAAAGCATAGTCCGAAAATAATCTGAGCAGCTTATATCATTTTGCCTTATAAATCGAGGCATACGATTCCATCCATCCACACATCTGCCAAGAGTCCTTACTCTATAATCACCTGAACGATGTGTCCAGTACACTCCACCCAACATCAAGTGCCTGAATTGAGTTGAACTTCTTAAATCCACCATTTGACGTGTCATAAATTCGTATCTGGCGATCTAATCAGAAGCAAGAAAGCCTTCAGGTTTGAGACATCCATGTTAGAGGTTCTAAATTACTATGGTCTTATATCTATGTAGCATCAGTTCCTTCAGATGGTGAAACCTCTGCAATGTTTTCAATGCTTATTTTCTGTTCAACTCTTTTCATCCTTCAATTTTTTTTACACCAGCACCTTATAAAACCCTAGTTAAGAGTGCTTTTACAAACATTAATTGTTCTACAGTTGAGGTCATAAAACAAGTCTGTTTTAAAAAAATTACTTCCCACCTTGCTTTTAATAGTCTGACATTTCAAAAATTATTATAGCAAGGTGCAACCTATATTAACCTCAAGCCACATATTTCATCTTGCATAATAACCATAGATAGCAAATATAACCATAAACAAATTTTCCATGTTCTTCAACATTTTTCTCAATTTCATCTCAGAACTTGTAAATCCCATTGCTCAAATCACAAATGTGTTCCAGGGTTATACAAATTACAAATAATAACTGTGAAATCATCCTGTTCTCTGATATCCTTTAAAAAAATCTTAAGACTTATTTGTTTAAAAATCTTATTCTCTTCTGCCTTAGATCGTTCTCCATTCATATTTTTTTGTTAATGACTGTTATTATATTTATTTTTATTGGACTCAGTAATGTGCCCTTGCTCCTGATATTTTGGTAATATGGCACACAAGAAATTGTCAGTTTAATAATAATAATAATAATAATAATAATAATAATAATAATAATAATAATACACCTTAGCAAAATACATTTGCAATTTCATGTAATGCATTTTAATTAACCATTCCATTCTTGCACTTTCCAGTACCTGCTGTAACAATAGGGTTCTTAGATGAAATTTATTAGACAGATAAATTGCTGAGAACATAACCTTGACAAGCAGACAAGAAAATGTCTCCGCTTTGTGAATAGGTTCCACAAAATACCTTGTTGTGAAATCGTTCTTTCAAATCATATTTGTTTGGAATATAGCTGCAAAAATTGACATAAAGACTAGCCTAGACATTTCATAATATTATAGAATCACATAAACTCATATACACAGATCCCTTGAAAGGGATCTGTTTATATGAGACAGATCCCTTTCAAGGGGTAATTCCATAGAGTGGAATTCCTTCCCGGTAGATGTCAGGTCAGAAATCTCCTCAGACCGTTTCGCTCAAAAACTGAAAACACACCTTTTTAGTACTTCTTATAGAACTTTTCTGTAAAGTCCTCTCGTCTACTGCCTGAGCTTTAAGATAGCGCTATAGAAGTTGTCATCCTAATAATAATAATAAAAAAACAGAACAATCAAACATGCATTTTCACTAAATTTAAAGCAAAAACTGTCAAACTATTTCATATTTCATAGAACTGAATAGCCAATTTACTACCCGTAAAAAGCACAAATAACTCCCGTTAATTTAAAAAATGACCAGCAACCTGAACAGAAAGGTTCCTTTACCAGTCACTTGCTGATCGCCAAATGGCCCTTTGAAAATTACTTCTGTCGATGGTGCCATGTTCCCTCTTCAATAAAGAAACAGTTGTACCACTAATAAGATGAGAATATGGAGATGGATGTTTATTCAAAGAATATCTGTTACTTATAGATGCGGTGGTGATCAAGTGTATGTGTGTGTGTGTGTGTGTGTGTGAGAGAGAGAGAGAGAGAGAGAGAAGAGAGAGAGAAATATCAAGAGAGATTAGAGACCTGCAAAAGAAGATGAGAATCAAGAGAATTATTACAAAGAAGACAGAAGACTTCGGTGGAGGGCCTGCGCCTCTAAATTTAAGTACACAGGAATCATTCAGCATCTCTTGCTTGAGCTCGCTCGCCTGCAATTTAGAAATGAAAACGAGGATTGTTCACATAGGCAGAAAGCAAACCAAACATCTTAATAAGCCACAATATAATTTTTCTCAGTTCAATAGATCTGGCATATATATATATATATACATACATACATACATACATACATACATATATTTATTTATTTATTTTTTATTTATTTATATAATAATCAAGGCATCGTTTAATGGTGTGTGTGTGTATAAAAATAGCTAGAATAATTACCAACAAAGTTCTCCCAAACCATCTAGGGGGATAGTTTGGAAGCACTTTGCCAATAGTCTGCCTTTTGAACTGTGATCCTTATTCCCTGTCCATTCAAAATTAAGTAACAAACAAGATCTTCGGAATTTCTAACTGTTGAAAGTGAACAAAAATGCTCACGATAGTTTGGCTTGTCATCTTAATTTTTACTTCCAATCCGAAAAGCTCAGTCAACATATGTGTTGAATCAAAAATTGCAAACTCAAAAAAATGTCCCACCCAAGGAATGCTGCCTTACTGGCATCATCCAACCAAAGCAAATAATATAGAGCAAAGGCAAACAACTAACTCACATCCATAGCAGATGTATCAATGTTGACATCATCTGAAAATGCATAAATAATAACATACAAATAACTCTGTCCAATATTTGACATATAAAATAATGTATTGCCATGGAATAAATATTAATCATAAAAGATTTTAAGAGCTTAACCCTTTCACAATGCAAGGCTGATATTTAGGCTTCATATCATAAAGGTTATTGGTTACAGGGATCACAGGGGCAAAAGGGTTAATATAAAGCAACAAGAGATCTGAAAAACTTTCAAGATAAATAAATAAATAAATTATATATATATATATATATATATATATATATATATATATATATATATATGATTTCAGCCAATCTTAACCCTTTGGCCCTGAATGCTGGTTTTACAGAGCAATGAGGTTTAAACATGATTCATAATCAAATTACATATATTGTGCAATTAGAAATTTTGAGCAATTCATTATTATGGCCTATTCAATAATGAAATAATGTTCATGCACAATTTTCATGAGAAGCCTGGCAGTTAAGATTTATCTTGTAATCTATGTAAATAAATAGAATTTATTTAAGACCTTGAGGCACGGACAAGGGCACTTGCAAATCTTCCATATATTCGTCTCCCGAACCATCGTCTTCATTGCTGCTCAACATATGGAGTTCTCCCCTTAAAACAATTTCTGAGTACAGCCAACTTTATTCTTTCCATGAAGGTGTCCATAGTTGTTAAATACACAGCAAAGTGTCATTATAAACCATTAGTAGAGTAATTCCGGCATTCATGCATCATCAACATGGAATGAACATCAACATGGTCTGCATAGGACTTTGTGCCAATGCATACTTTATCAAGATAGTTCCATGAAACACTTTTTATATCTCAAATAACCAAAAACGTCCTTTAAAAAAAATTCTAAGCAAAAAATGCACAAACCAGAAACCATCATCACCCAGTAGCCAGAGCAAGAAGAGATTCAACCTGCCCTCTCTACTACTTCAAACTGTATTAGCTTGCTGCTTTTGTCCATATAAGTTATCAAAAACGTTTTATGATAGATGCAATGCCTATTGCTAGTGCATTACTATCCTGGTGCTATATAAAATGAACATTCACATGTTTAAAATCAAAGATGATGGCTAATATGCTGTTGATCGTCTAATGAATTTTGATCATGATGCTGGTTTTCACACAGGCTTACGTAGCCTCCTAAACCACTTTAGATCACAGTATTAATAATAATAATAATAACAATAATAATAATAATAATTATTATTATTATTATTATTATCATCATCATCATCATCATCATCATCATCATCATCATCATTAATGGTGGAGGTAGAAATGATAGTAGTAATTCTGGATAGATGCCATTGTAAATGAGAATATTGCGTGTCCTGTTAGTTGGAACGTTGTAACTGACCTTCGGTACAAGTAGGCGATAAGTCTGGCCAGGTCGGCATCGGCGGCGGCGGGCTGCGTATTGCTGGACTCCATCGTACGACCGGACGATTGGCTGTCACGCCTCCGATTCCAGTGCCCCAGTCCCATAAGGATGAGAAGTCCACGGTGGGTCCAGTCCGGCGCATTTACGCTGGCGCTACATAAGCAGCGCAACGAACACAAACCATTGACATCTATATAATAGCCTATAAATAGGCTATTTATAGATGTCAATGACACAAACGAAAGATTTCGCCAAAACCAAGGCCAAAACATCACGGTTACTAACAGTCGTTTCTGGAACTCGCCCAAAGAGACAAGCCCAAGTCCAATAAACTGATGTCAATTAAAATAAAACTACCTTTAAGTTTCTTTCTGGCAAAAGCAAATCGGGCTGTGGACGATAGCCTACTTAATTAAAGAAGAATATGCCTCCTCTGATGACTCATTGATGAATCTTGACAAGAGCACAAAACACATGACATTAAAAAATTAGAACGAATTCACGCCTAAATTTTGCCTAGTCATGGTTACACGTTCATTCATTTATATATATATATATATATATATATATATATATATATATATATATATATATATATATATATATATATATATATATATAGAGAGAGAGAGAGAGAGAGAGAGAGAGCATTCTTTTGGGTTTTTAGGTCAGTTTTAATAATCTATAATTATAGGTATCAGAGGAAGGCTGAGAAGCAATTTCTAAAGAGAATCATATTGGCTAACTCGGATAATAAAAAAATATATTGCGAAAATTCAACATTATATATAAACTTTATAAATATTGTGAAAATATGGGAATGTATCTATGAATTTTACATTCCGTGTCTATTTCTCAGATATAGATCGCTCCAAATTGTCCGCTTTAAACGTTGCGATGAGTATAAATACTCTTCTATTTGTGTTCTCTGGGACCGATTAGGCTCATTCCTTTATTGGCAGGTTAGCACGATCCTTAAATATTGGATTTGCAGCTATAAGAACCTTCAATATAATTTGCTTAGCAAGTCCTAGACTAATTTGTTAAAACCAAGTATTTCTTAAGCACTATTTTGATATGTATGAAATTCCAGAGATGGTATTTCTGAGCTCATTAAAGCAAAATCTTAGCCAGAATATGTTATTATTCTCCGCAGTCAGGTTTTAACGAAGTTTATTTGCTTCGACATAATAAATTTAGATCACAAATAGAGTGCCACTGAGATCGTGGAACCAGCGCGCAGTAGACAATGATTAACGCAGTGACTTCCGGTACTGATTTTATTTAGTTGCAGCTTTTCGGAGAGACTTGGAGGGAGAATTTGTCCATCGTCAGTTGGACACGAGACTGTAGATGACGATGGCGACGAAGAAACGACAGGAATACTGCGATATCCTGGGAGTGGACGAGGATGCTTCTAAAGGTCTCTTAACATTTTACCCCTTTTTGGGTCTTTGCGCTTGATTTTGTGTATTTTTCGTCTCGAAAGGATCACTTTCGATTATATTACCTACGATGTAGTCGAAAATTCCTTCGAGAACCATTTATTAAAATCTCGTCCACACTGCTTACTTAATCATCATAATTATGTATTTGCCATCATTTATTAGAGTTTTATTTTAAAACATACCTGTGATGTTAGCGCTGAGATTGAAAAATTGAATTCACTTTATAATCTCTTTGGTAATTTTTAATGGACTGAAACTGAAACTGCTGGCTTCGTATAGAAAATTATTTTTTGCATTTAAAGAAGCAGATTTTCATGTAATGTGAAGGTCACCAGCCCGAAAATTCAGACAAAGCTTTGAAAAATTATTAGCCTAGATTAGCCCTGGCAGAAACTGCCGACATGCGCAAAATTGCTGACCTGGCTTAAAATTCAGCCATTATAGGGCGCGAAAATTGCTTCATTTGCAGAAAATGTCCACTTTTGTTCAGTGTTTAGGTTTGATTTTGCAGTGAATATGGAATAAATAACTGTTTGTTTTCTTTGAAATGAATTGTTGTTCTATTCTTCATTCTAGGTCTACTGACATTTATATAATGATAGGCAATAAAAATCCAGCCATGATAGTATGAACAAGTTTGTTAGCTTCCAAAGGTGGAAGCAGTGAATGAAATCTTTTAATTCAATACAATCTTTGAGTGATTTTGGTGCCCATAGCAACCATCTGTGGCAGATGTGATTTGGTTTTTGGCTAGCAAAGCATTTTATCTGTGCATAATTTGGCCGAATCTTTGACCCAGAGAGCTATGCAATTCAATAGGTTGGTTGATTTTATAGCAATCAATGGACAAGTGCTTACTTGCTAATTAAGTGAAAATTTATACCACACTCTCATCTTTTTCATTCACCAGATGCATATAACAGATGTTAATTTTGACGTTATAGATAGAATAAAATAGCTTGGATTTGAATGAAACATATTTGAGGATGCAGCTACCCGGTAATACCAACTTTGATAATATCTTTGTTTATTTTTCCAGAGGAAATAAGAAAAGCCTACAAAATGCTGGTGATACAATGCCATCCAGATAAGGTATTTGTTGCATTCATTTTAAATAAAAAGTCAGATCAGGTTTTTGTCCTCCATCTGTGACCGGCTATCGAATTCTCCATGACATCTCTCCAAAGTTCTCTGTCCTTTGCTACTTCTTCCAAAGTTATTCTGTGTCTTCTGTCAGTTTTTCCATTGAGATTCAGCCCTGCCATGTGCAGATCCTCTTCCAATCCGTCCACCCATCATCTTTTCTGTCTTCCTTAAGATCTTCTCCCTCTGGTTTGTAGTGGAAAATTCACTTTGAATTTCTTATTTTAAGTAAACAAATAAGATATTTTATTTCATTATGTTTCTCAATTTCTCAACAGTTTTATATTAATGCTGTAAGTTTTGTGCTTTTATTTGATTAGAATCAGTTGAACCCTGAAGCAACTAAGGAATTTCAGAGAATTTCAGAGGCCTATACAGGCCTTTGTCAAGGTAATTCAGTTTTATCTTTTAAACTTGAAGGTTCCTAAATTTGAGACATTTTGATTTGGTTACATAGCAGATGACAATTGTCTCTTTTTGTTGATTTTAAAACTATCTGTGGTATTTACATTGGCACTGCTTATTATGATGTTATAGTGACATTGTAATTTCTAAAAGTTGTCCTTGGTGGGGCCTGCAACCATACACGAATTGATCATGTGTATTTTTCTGAGCCTTTGCCTTGTGCTATGGCATTGTTTTACATGTTGACACTTATTTAATATTGTTGCATAGTGTCTTTTTAGACTTCTGAAACTAAACAAATTGATGCATAATGTTATTAATCCTCAGTTTAAGCTTTTACTATTTACTTATACAGATGCGTGAGAAGGTCCTATTGTGTAGTAGCTCAATCCATGATTGCATTGTTGTCTAGAACATGAGATGATATTGTGGTTCTGTGGATAAGAGGCTGGCATGCTAATCACAAGACATTGCATCCAAGTCTTAACTGTGGCAGAAATGTTGAGGTTGCATATAGTGAAGATGCTCACTTATCCAATTCTCCTGTGAATAAGTTGCTTTTATTCAGCAGTTGCAAATATTGAATCATTTTTACTCTAATATTTTTATTTTGTGTTATTCGTATGCTTATGCAGTATTTATGTTGATATTATGCATATACTGATATCTGATTCTTTCGTAAGGTGATGACTATTGCGAAGATGAAGATGATTTTGACAATGGTGGATTTTCTGTGGTAAGTTTTTTGTTCTCAGTTTCTATTTGTTGGTGATAAACCCATTAATGAATAACTCCATCAATATTATTTTAAAATTTTAGCTTAGAACTTGAATTTTCTAAGCTGTGAGATGTTTATCAAATTATTTGTGTTGCATTAGTATGCAATCAATTAGTCAATGATAAAAATTCCCTAGTGTCATTAGAATAATGCATTTGGCATCAGTCGGTGGTCACTTCAGAGTGAGAATCGTGGCCAGAAATCATGTCTGTGGTTGATGATGGTTGGACATCCATAGGTCAGCCCATTAGTGACTGATTTTGGCTAAGGAGAGTGGTACACAATAGACAAGACTGAATTAAAACAGTGAAACACTAGTGGCTCACTCCATTACATTTCTTTTGCAATTATAGCTTTTGATTTTGATTTTTTTATGTTTTCGTTATCCAAACAACATTCAAACACTGCTCAAATTAAAATTGCTTGCATAATTTCTGACAACTTTACCATGAGATGGACATTTTTGTAACACTTTTGTAGTCACAAATTTTGCTTCTTTTTTTAGATAATTAGCTTCATTTTAAAGTTAAATTTTGTACTAATGGGATTGTTCGGATAAGTATTTAATCCAAATGCAATTTTGCCTTTTCAGATAGAGCTTCTGCAGATGTTCTTCATGCGATGTAAGTTGACAGATTTCAATTGTTCGTTCTGTTGAATGATTTCGAATGCTTAATTTTCCTTGACTGCGATAAAATTATTTGGCATGGATGAAGACTCGCCTCTAGGCTCTGCATACATAAACTGTGGCATGTACTTATATTATGGCATATTTACTTGACAGTGTTTATCAGATGGATATGTGATCATAACAAGACTGTTGCTTTTCCTTCTTCCAGCAGGGAGCACATTTATTTTTGAGATTTTAAAGGTCGTTTATTTGTCTCTATAAAATTATCTGACAATTTGCAGCCAAACTTTTTATGAGACCAGCTTGGTTCGGTCATGATCAAAGTCTTAATTCCGGAAATCCCTGTAACTCAGATCGGAGGAATATTTGGAACTATTCAAATCAACCAACCTGGAATGAAGACTGGCAAATGCCTGGAACTACCAGATTCACATCTTCATTGGCTGGACGTGGAAACTCTGGAAGAAGTATCAGTATTTGAAGCTGTGGTTTTTAATTGATTATATGCTGGCAGAGTTTAATTTTGTGCAGTTATTTTGCAAGTAATTCTTAAAAATTGGATGCTTTTTAGCATTATTGTATCGTACTGATTTTGCAACAGCAAATTAGAAAAACCTAAAGGTTGACAGATGGCGAGAAGTTTTAATAGATTATTGCAATGTTTTTAAAAGATTGGCCTGTGTGATAGTGCAATTTTTCTTTTCAGCTAAAGGCAAGCAAAATAATAATCAAAAGAATGCATCTTCACAAAAGTCATCTCCAAAAGCTTCACAGCCTAGGAACTCGGGGAGCTCTACTTTGAATGTCAGAAACAATATCGATGCCTGCAGTGGTGAAGGAATTTCTGTTGCCACTAAGAGTAGCAGTGATGGATTAACACCGGAACCAGCTGCTGGAATCCAGTCGGCTGTATGAATTAATGAAATATATATTTTTAGCACCTTTGCATATTTTTTTTTTAGTAATAACATCAGTTATGGAATCAGAAGTAATTATAATTCTTCAATCGATGACCTATGCTGTTCGATGCTATACTTTATTAATATGTTGGCAAACAATCTTGAATCTTTCGGAGTGATTCAACTGAATCTAATAGTTTTCAGTTTTGTGATTGCCTTACTTGCAAATATAGGACGAAAAAGTACTTTCTGACGAAGGCAGAGGCAACGCTGGGCCTACTTCTGATTTCTCTGTTCATGGCGTTAGAACCACCGATGAAATCAAGAACTGTGATGTCTGCACAGATCGTAGAGGTTCAAATGCATCTGTTAATGGATCGGCGCAGAATGCTGATAGAAAGCCCAGCAAGAAGAAATTGCAGGCAGAGCAGAGAAAACGAGACAGGGTGACTACGATAGATATTCTAAAATTGTTTCTTTTACAATGCTCCTGAAGAATGGCTGTTTATAAGAAATGTTTATGCATTGAATGCAATGCGATTGGGTGCTCACTTGATAATCTAGGGTTAATACTCTGATCTTCTTCCGAGTTCTTGGGCTTAAACGCCTGCCAATGGCAGGGTGTGAAAGAGTATCAGTATTGGACTTTTTTAATAATTGAGCACATGGGAAACATGTTGAAGAAAAAGAGCTACAAGCACCCTGATTAAGCCATGGGCAGTTAAAACATGAAGTATATTTGAAATCTTTGTTTCAAAATCAATGGAACTGTCTTAGTTTTTAAAGAAATATAGTTAAAGTTGTTTCTCATTGTTCAATTCCTAATGCATTAAATTTTTGTTCTATAAAATTCCTATTGCTTTAGGCTAAACAATGACGGAATTAAATGAAAGTGATTTCAGTTACATTTATTTATTCTGTCATTGGGCTCTTGTGATATTTAATCTGCTTGGTGGTTCCGCCCACCAACCAACCAATCAATCAATCAATTAATTTCTATGGCACCACCATCGTAATCCCCAGAGCATCAGCCGATGGCGCACCAAATCCAAATTGAATAAGATCCAGATCAAGCTGAAAAGATCAGTCTGAACAGCGGGGGAGCAATTTAAGGGGATAAACCAAGTCAAACAGGTATGTTTTAAGACCAGATCTGAAAGATGATAAAGTGTTGGTTATACGAAGTGATATTGGTATTGGTAAAGAGAATTCCAGAGTTTAGAGCCACACTGAGAAACAGCTAGTGCCAATGACTGTAGGAGACTGAGGAACAGCAAATGAAAGTTCTGCCGAATACCTAGTGGAGTGATTAGTAGTTCGAGGGATCAGTTGAGTTTTAAGATTATTGGGTTCATTATATAACATGTCATGCCCTGTTAGAGTCTGCCACTTCATATACTACTATACATTAATTAATCATGTCTATTAATTAATCATGTCTTACTGTCATAACATGATATTCAGTCATGCTGGTGTTGATGATGATGATGATGGTGATGGTGGTTTTCTGCCTTAAGGCCAGTCCAATTGGATTTTTGCCACCCAGGAATGAGTTGAGTAAAATGGTTTCCTGTTGCCTTTCTCACAGACAATTAGGGGTGAACAACTTGTCTAAATTTGCTATGCAGTCGCTAGCTAGTTTTGAACCTGCTACCCTCCAATTGCAATTGTTGATTTTAATTTTCCAGGAGTGCGCTGAAATTCACAAGGAGGTGCTGGAAAAGAATCAAAAAGAAGAGGAAAAAAGAAAAAGGAAGGAGGAGAAAGAGAAGGAGAAGGCAAAAATTGCAGAGCAATCAATGGCATATCAGCACCCTCTGTAAGTGAAACTATTTATATAGATGTTCATATCTCTGACTCTGGTTTTTATTGGCAGATTAATTATTTGTGTTGAATAAATATGTAAGAGACACAGCAAGAAGTTGCAGACAAATGTGGCTGGAACATAAAAGACATGGACAGAACCTGAAGTCAAGGATAGCATGTTAATGCTTAAAGAAGAAGCCAAGAATTATTACTTGGATGAAGGTAATAAAACCTCAGATTTAAGAGGTATGACAGAGAACTGTATGGAGGCAATACAACATATGCAGGCTTGGATATGCCTATCCATATTGGGGTTAACAATTTTTGTTGATGCCTTGCAATGGTAAAACTATATTATGTTAAATTCTAAAAATGGAGCACAAGACTGCTGATCGTAGTCACTCATCCATTCCAAGGAAGGTGACTGTTGGATTTACAGCTAGTGTGTCATCCAACTAGAACAGTGTTTCCCAAACTGGGTCACGACCCTAAAGTGGGTCACATGGCTCGGTCTAATGGATCATGTGGTGGTGTGAAATTAGAATCAGAAGTGTCATTTTTTAACCAACACCATGATGTCACTATGGCAAGGTTGCAAGTAGACTTTGGTTTTACGAAAGTTGTACACCTACGATCCTTACAAGGCTTATATTAAAATGATTAGCGTTTTATTCACTGTTTAGTTGACACTAGGTTTGCAGGGTCGCGGCACATTGCAAAACCGCTGAAGTGGGCCACGGTTCCAAAAGTTTGGGAAACCCTGAACTAATATACAGTTATTGGATTTTAATAGAGCATTAGAGTTTCTTGATGTTATTTGGAAATTTTATATTATCGTCAATGAGGCAATACGTGCTTTTCTTTAATTCTAGAGAAGATAATTATATGCAAAGAATTTAAAATTGAAAGTGACCTTTTCAGTAAACCTTTAAAAGAAGTGCTGTGTAAATACCTAAATCTTGAGATGCATATGGACATTGGATGATTGAGTAGCTGGTCATTGACCAAATATATTTATCTAATTTCTGTTTTCAAACTTTTTGGGATTTTCAATGTTTTTTTAAAAAAATTGTGAATGTTTTTAAGGGTGACTGAATTGATGCAGCACTTATGATAGGTTCTATTTTTTTCATATTCTTGTTTGAATTACTTTGTTTAGTTCAGCTGTTAGGCTTATTCTGGTATTATTGAATTTTGTGTTGGCATTCAATGTCTTGATGATTATATTTTTTCAGAATAGCGAATGAAACCGAGAAGACTAATTCTCAGTTGTTTGCCCCTGGTGTAGAGGAATCGTGTAATGACCACCAACGGAGCACAGATGTGGAAGCCAGTGTGCGCTCTGCCCAGGTATGCTTGTGCAATAATGAGCAAAGTTCAAATTTGACTGTTGCACATAAAATTATCAATTGTGATTGAAATAACAGTTAATATTATGTGAAGACTGAATCAGGATTGTGCACGGTATTTGTCTGCTGCGAACGCTGTACTTTTGAAACTCCATATTTTTTGTCAATAATACACCTTGTATTTATTGTAGATGTCTTGTATTCATTTTCTTGCTACACTGACTTCATTGATTTGTCTCTTATTTCTGTAAATATTTCTTTTATTTTGAAGTGAGACTTTATTTTATTTACAGGAGACACAGTTTCCAGATCCTCAATCACCTGATTCACCAGACAGAATTGCAGATGACTCTGAATGCATTCAGGAATCATTAGGTATATTAAATGGTTCATTTTGCTTTGAAAGAGCAAATATCATTAGGTATATTAAATGGTTCATTTTGCTTTGAAAGCGAATAAGCGTTGAAAATCATATTTTTGTGTGACGTGCGCTGTGTTTGGTTTGGCATTTTATTTTGTGTGATTTTTGTTTAAATTGCAGTTATTTCTGGAATTGCTTTCCTTGTTACTAAGTAATATTTTCTCCTGATTATGTTTACAGATATTTTAAGCAACAAAGGAATTAATGATGAGGGGATAGATTCTTCAGAGCTTTCTAAGGATGCTGGATCAGAGAAAAAACAGAACGATTCGGAGGATCCGGGCAAGTCAGTTGACCTCGAGCGTCGAACATTCAGCCGGACTTTCTACAGCAATTCTGGAAATCATTTTGCCAAAAGAAGCGCTGGCAAAAGCTCTGATTCATTTAAAGACGCAGCTGAAAAATTTAAAGCTGAAGGTGATCAGTGTTCCAACAGCAGTCTTCAAGACAGAAATGAATCTGGAAACTTTACTGAAAATAATTACAGCCGTCCAGGAGACCAGTACAACAGTCGTTGTTTTACTGAGGATAATGTTTTCGGGAATCGTGGAAGACATTCGTCTAGTAGATCAGGAAGGCGTGGCCAGATGCATCAGTCTCGTGCATCTAATGCGCAGTTGGAAGGTGATGTTGAAAGTGAGCGTGAAATTTCAGCTTCAAAAAGGTCAACTTTTATCGCTGGCAAGACGCAGATGCAGAATTTTCAACACGAGCAACGTCCATATTCATTTGAGGGTCAACATTATTACAGAGGTAGCCGTGGTGGCAAGCGAAGAGGATTGGGACAAGGGTATAACCGAAATTACGGCCAAAGTGGCAATGAAAATGACAGCTCTGGATTTGACGGTCACAGACAGGTTCATTTACCTTTTCAGGCGGCGTGCTACGAGGAGCGGCTGAAATATACAGAGGATGATGGGATTGCAAGCAGAAATTTGGCTAAAAACCAACGTTATCCGAGAGCTGCTGAAAAAAGTTGCCTACTTCAAAATCGACCAGATCCTTATGGTCAGTGTAGAAACGATGTTAGTCACCGAGGTTGGAATAGAGGGCTTGGCCGTGGCAAGTTCAGAGCAAACGCCGTCTGTGCTAAGAACGCCGGTTGGAAGCAGGAACCTGATCGGAAGTATTACGGCGCAAATGATAAAACATCTTCGGGCTTTCATGGTGTTGGTCATGATGCATTTAGTGGAAGAACCTTAGAATTTTTCAGAAGCAAACCTATGTCAGAGGGTAGGAACGACGGTGGACATGGCCAGTTTGATACTTCTCTGCTGCAGAACCAGCTGGCTTCCAACAAGTCCCTGACGGAAAGCAGCGTACAGAAACCAGTCCTGTCCTCTTTTTCAGCACCACCGGAGGCACCGGCAAAAAACGTTTGGAAGGATCGCCAGGAATTCTATGCAGGCGCTTTGCCAAAATCCAAAGAAGAAGAAGATAAAATGCTTGAGGCTGCACTAAAACTTAGTCAGTTGGACGTTGAAAGAGAACCAAAAGCATCGTTAGTCCTTTACATGTTTTTTATTTCTTGTCTTTTACCCTTTGACTGGCAACCACAGATATGTCCACCTTGTTGAGGATCTTTTTTTGGCAAGTGTAGGTGATCCCAAAATACACTTGCTCATGTAAGAACTAGTTTTTACTTATTTTCAGCCATGTTAAAACGCTAAGCCAATTGATATCTATAGGAAACAAGCTTGATAATAAATGCGTTAAATTTTAATTATTTGCCTTGTTTGGGCAGCATTTGAAGATTTTGCTTATATGATTGTGGCAATGCAAAATAACTTTGTGGATGCGAATACTAGAAAGTTTTATGGCTGTAATAAATGGGACCTTGACCTTCATTTGTGATTTACTATGCCAGATTCTGTTTTCAATTATGGTAATGTTAACAGCATTGAAAATTCGGGAAAATACATGAAATGAGACTGACTATTATTAGATGTTGGGATAACTATCACTCCAAGTACTTTCCATATTGACCTGTAGACATTGTGTTATGTTATGTATCAGTTACTGTTGCTGTTGCAAGCCAAGGCATTAAGTATAACTGCTCTTAACCCTTTAATACCCAGTCTGCCCAAACGCACATTTTAAAACCCAAAAGGCTGTTTTTCATTAAATATTGCTGGTGGTCAAAGGGTTAATGATATTGTCTTATGTCATTTGATGGGAGTAATCTTGATCATTTCTTGCACGATTTAATTTTGTAAAGTGTATAATTTTCAGTTGCATTGAAGTAAGAAGATATAGTAGAACTATTGGAGTTCATTTTTTATGCTGGTTTGATTTATTGAACAGTTTCTAAAACACTGATTCTGAGGATGTTTGCTATCATAGGTTTGTTGAGAATGACCGTGAAGGTTGCTCATCTTCATCACAAATCAACCGTGATGCTGATGAAACTGTGGGCAGCTCTTCTTTTCTGGCTGCTGTATCACGCTCGTGGGCTGATGAAATGGAGGAAATTGTTGAGCACAGCCCCTCTGATTCACGCGCCACTTCTTTCCCATCTTCTCATACAACAAGTGGTATACATTCCTCCCAATCTGTTAGCGACGGCGGTGCAGAATGCGTTAAAGACCGTGATCGGTTCACTGGTGCTTTGCCTAGAAGATCGTCAGATGAAGGCAGGATAATATGTTCTGAGCTGGAGCACAAATGTAGCTTTCCAAATGACGTTGTTTCTTCGGTCACCATGAATCCAACACACGGAACAGTCGATTTGTCGAATGCTGCTGGTTGTGTCCAGTTAAGCAGTCTGAAGCATGTTAGCCTCGATTCTGAGTTGCCCGACGAAATCGGAGGCAGTCACATTTCAGAGACCTTTCAAACTCGTGAAGCAAGTAAAGATACTTTGAAGGTTAATGGTGACACGCTTAATGTACTTTCTGTTCAGACTGAAGACTGTGTACAGATAATACAACATTCAGTGCTGGATGGCGTTGATGACTATCGTACAGATGTTATTCTTGGCCAGCCTTTGTCAGAATTTGATAATGACGACGAGTCTGAAAATGTAGGGCTGGACATTGACGGTAACAGTAGTTTAGAGAACGGTGAATGTATCTTTGACTTACTGGGAAACAAGGGAATCGGTGATGGCAATGATCTGACAGGGGATAACTGTGCCGGTTATGCAGTCTGTACCGGCCATTTCCCACAAATGTTGCCCAACTGCTATCCTGCGCACCCGGGGTCCATGCCATGGCATCCATATCCGTTCTTTTTGCCGTACATGGTGTCTGGAGCTCCCATGATGCCAACCGCTTCGCAGCTGCCGTCCTGTCTTATGCATACCCAGGGTGCTGAACACTGTTCAAGCGAAGCACAGTTGATTCCCGGTCTCCCCAAACACGATGATTTCACACGGCCGCCATTGATTGCCCCCATGTTTACTGCTTTTCCTAATGGCTTTAATCTGAGCGGACTTCACATGACTCCGTATGGCTACCAAGTGTCGCCATATTTTGCTATGCACGTTCCTCCATTTCAGCAGTTCCATCCGGCACATGGCGAAATCGACAATTCAGCTTTGGAAACAGGACATGCGAAACCAGCAACGGAAGAGATATGAAGAAACAAATTTGAAATTTGTTTGTTTAGGATGTGATTTGGATTTTGTATTTTTCGTGTGAAGTTGGTTGATTTGTTTCTTTTCAGTGCTTTGCTGTGGTTTAACATTGAATTGGATAGCACTCTCAGTGTACTGCTGTTCTTTTGACATTAGTGAGCATAGGGAAATGTTATGCAATCTTTTCCTTTTTGTGTTTTGGACATTTAATTTCACATGTTTTAAAAAGTAAATGAGCATTTTATGTGGCCAAAGTTCGTAGTGTCTTCATGATGAGATTATGCATGGTACTTCAGCACTTTTGAACGCTTGACATTATTTTCATAGGTCTTCGATCTACCGCTAGTTTTGTTGGATTGTTGATGGTTGTTCTAAATATTATTAGCGCTTATAAGAATTCTGCCATCGGCCTACACAATTTACATTTAAAATTGCTATTTGTACTCAGGGACAAGAGAGGGAGGGAGGGAGTTGGTTTTAAAAGGTGATAGAATCTGTTTCATGTCTAGGCAGATATTTGGACTTGTTAAAAGCGATAACGATCTGTTATCTGCTATAAGACTACAAGAATTACTCCTAGTTGTAATTGTAGTGGGACGATAAGCTGCCTCTATAAAATTTAGAAAAATAGAAAACTTGCAACAGCATAAATGTGGTCCCTGTAAATCAGTAGAAGTTTTGAGTTCGTGACCCGAGACTTTTTAATATAATTTGTATTTGCTTATGGTGTGATCAGTCGTTTGTAATTCGCTTTTTCGAACATTCAAGGGATACTACTTTAATCTGTATGAATGCAGTATTTTGTTTATTCATAGTGGAACACTGTGTTGTAATATAGTTTTATGTTGGCGTTTCTGCAATTTGTTTCATTTTCCTCCACTTCAGAGTACCGGTAGTTCCTGCTTCACACACAAGGAACATCTGTGTGAGGCTTTGCTCATTCAAATGGGCGACACCTCCCTATGGCCACAGTATGTAATTCCTATTAGTTTTGTTAGTTCATTGTGCTTGCAAAGTTTGTTTTAACAGCTGTAAATGTTTCCATCTTGTGACACTAATCGGTAAACAGTTTAATTCGTTTGTTGAATTAGAAACGTGTGAATAATGATATAGTGATCACTGGTTTGTGAGACATATTGATTTGCACGAATTTTGCTTTAAATAGCTGATTGTGGGTTTCTCTTGTTTTATGTTGAGCACAGTCTTAACCCCTTAACTGGGGATCCCGGATATATCCGTCCATTTTACATTGAGTTACAGTTAAATACACGGTTAAGGGGTTAAAGACTTCATTTGAATTTGATGTCTCACAATATAACAATACTGTTGAATGGATCCCATTAGAATTCCTATGATGTCCCATAACATGGTTTTTTTGTTAAGCAAATGCAATAAAAATGATTTTCGATTTGGTATGTGATATGAAGTTTATTTTTAACATATTCGTCAAAAATTACATATATCGTCATCTTTGCCTCCTATGTTGCTTTCTTGAGTCTCTTGGAAACTTTATGATTTTTTGTTTTATATATGCTTTAGCACCTTTGTTCAAAATTTGAAATTCAAGATGTCGAGGAACTATTGGATTATTTGAAGCGGTAACCAGAAATCAAATGTTAGATTTTATGATCATTCTTTTCTTTAAATCATTCAGTTGTTTGAAATGGGCACATTTTAAACTGATTGTGCTGATCTAGTTCTTCATCTTTTCTACATATTGAAGCTCATTGCAGATTTCAAGTAATAATACTGTTGATCTCCCTAGCCAGGCTTTTAAATCATCTGAGGTTGGCTAAGAGGTTGGCTAAGAATTGCCAATGCTTTATGTTGCAATGTGACTCTATGAAGACGGACGAAAGGAGCCTGTCTGTGTATTCAATGCAATTGGAATCAGTAGAAGTGTAACTGAAAATACAGATTTATGTGTTTTCTTTGAATAAATCATTTTTACATCTTCAAAAGTGATGATGATGCTGTTGTTTCTTAGTGTCTTGAATGGTTAAGTAATTTATTTTCCTGCTAAAGCTAAATCAAGCATTTCTCAGCGGCACAGAACCAACTTTGCCACGTGTTTATAAAATATAGCTGTGCCTTCATTGTTATTCCAATGTCTGTCTCTATGTGTGTTATGCCAGTTTAGTGTCTTTTTAGTTTAGATGCTTGATGGAATGACACAACTGCTACGTTTATTACATTTGTGTTAGTGCTTTTATGAAATTAGTTCGACATTAGCTTAGTTCACTGTTGTCAGAGACCCCTAGGAGTTGTTTTATGTTCAGCGCTGCCCTCCGTCAGGATGGAGAGCAGTCGAGCTGAATTGTTTTGGCATTCTGCTTTTCTACTGAAATTTTGTGTTTTTTATTAGCACTTGCTGTTTTTACAGTGACGATATTTGGTATCAATATTTACATCAAACGGCTTTAAATGATTTTTAGTTTACTTGATTTTCACTGTTTATCATAATGACTCGACTATTAAACAGAGTTCTTGTAATTTTGTCAGTACATGTATTTCATTTGCAGCTGGTTTAGGTTTCACAAACTCTTGTGAACTAAATGTTTTCTTAACTGTAGGCACATTTTCTAGAGTTTCTTACTGTGCAATAAACAATTTACATAGTGATTGGCTGGAGTAGCTTTGTGTGAAGATTTCAGAATCTTTTGAATTAATTTTCTAGTTTCAATAACTGCCTATGTTTTCCACTCTAATTATGACCATTGTTTAAATTCCTTTTCAAATGATGTTACGTGTTACATCGAGCCATCGATACTAAGAAATTTTTACAGCATGGCAATGGGTCTTGGAGGGCCTATCGATAATCGATGGGAGGTGGGGAGGTGAATTTAAGAAATTTTCAGTAAAGGCTTGGGTAAGCGCTGGCATAACCAGGCTTCTAGAATATGGCACTTTGATGAGCAAAAAAGTCAGGTCACCGTCTCAAGCGCTTTCCTCAACCTAAAACTACCCCGAGACTCGAGTCCCCACCCCAGTACTCACCGGTTTTGGACGAATCTCAAGACCAGTCCCGGCCCGAATAGCCCCCCTCCCGTACCTCTGTGGTATTGTTTTTGTCTTTGCATTTCAGTGAACTAGCAGAAACCCTTTAGATACATTATCACTGTGTATAATAAGTCTTTAGAAATAGTATTCAAAATTCTACAATACACTGAATACATCGCCAAATCACGAAGTGTTTTTTATAGCAAATACATGTATGAGCAGAATGGACAGGATGTGTTAACGAGTTAATAGAAATGCAAGTATTAGGCTAATGTATGCACATAGTAAAATATGGAGAAACTCAAGTTACTAAGCTTATCAAGACTACCGAATAAAAGTGCTCATTCAGTTTTTGTTGGAAATTCTGATGTCAGCGCAGTTGATGAATTCCTCTTGAGGACCGCAACCCACACACGATTTACCGTCAGGATCGGTGCCCCAGTTGTTACCTGTGTAGTACAGAAATATCACCTTGCACAGTAGACCTACTTCCATGCTTATGTAGACCTACTGGCAGAGATGAAATTTAACGGGTGACCAAAAGCTAGCATACGGTGTCCCCCACCCAGGGATATTTTTACCCTAACACCTCCCCAACGCACTCCTCCCCCAATTTGAGACCGACACCCCCATTTCAGGTATGCGATTACCTTTTTTGCTTGTCAGACTTTGTGGCAAGGGACCCCCAGAATTTGCCGACACCCCCTCCAATTGATAATTCTAGAAATAACCATGCCCTCCACCTAAGTCAGCGGTTCTCAACATAGTGCCGGACCCTTTTAATTCGATTACCATGATGACCCCAACGGTTAAATTATTTTCGTCCACAATGTAAACCCTAAAAATAATAATGCTGGACAATAAAAATGTTCGAAATCGTTATTATTTATTTGTCTCCAAAGCCTCGAATGACAATTATAGTAAAACAACTAGTACGTCGTAACTTCCACTGAGGAAATTGTTACAATAACAAGACAAGAGACAACCCCATATTTCTGATGGTCTCCAGGCGACCCTGGCAAATCGTCATTCGACCCCCGTGGGGGTCGCGACCCACAGGTTGAGAACCGCTGGCCTAAGTAGAGGCAGCTCCAATTGGGGGCCCGAGGGCCAGTGACCCTATTGAATGCCTAGCCCCATCGATGGTAATATTCTTCCTGTAAGTGAAGATTTATGAAATCAGTTGGTCCCCAATCCCCATGCTTAGAATTTGCCACCCCAACGCCCCCTCCACTTACCAAATCCTAGAGTCGCCACTGCGCCCAATGTGGTGTAGGTCTAACTGATAGGGCTTTTGACTTGATTGAACGATTTTCGTTTTATAAAGTCACTTGTCAAACACTTAATAAACAGACAGAGTCTAGAGGAGCAATTTCAAAATGCGATTCCGTAAATGACGTCACGCGATTTTGGCAGATTTTTGACCCCTCGGGCCCCTCCTCACAAATCGTCACAAAAAGTCAGACCCCTAAAAATGACGTCACAACGCGTTAACCCCACCCCATCTTTTTAATGTCAAAATTAATGTTTCAATTCACTTATTTCTTGAATGAAGCGGGTATTGCAATGAATTCGTTTGAAAATACTCATTATAATTATTATAGTTGAAGCGAAATTCAGAAACTTTTTCAAATTCTTCTGTAAAAATGAATCAAAAGTGTAAATACGTTCAATTTTGCGGTAACATATGGCATTGCGGTATTAATAACAATATCTGTAACAAAATTTTGCGACGTCACATTTCTGAAACCCCTCCCCAGCAAATTCGTCACAAATCAAATGTTTGAACGCCATAGAATTAGGAGTTGCTAAGTGCGTGACGTCATTTATGGACGGTCCCTAAATTGGACTGATCTTTCTACTAATTACTAGGGCTGTGAGCTTAATGCTCGAGGCGATTTTTAAAAATATAATCACTCAGAGTTGATAAATCACCCTGGCTGAACGAAGAAATCTGGAGTTTATCAAGTCGCACCGAAATTTTCCATTTATGCAAGTCTCCTAAATTTCTATCTATCCGCAAAAAATCCCCAAAGTAGAAGCAGATGCCGCATATCTAGTGGAACGTTGCACTGTTTTGGCGGAGTGAGAAAACTGCTGACGAGCAAAAATATCACCCAGACAGGCGCAAGATCCTCCAAGATCTACAGCATATAAAGAGAGAAAATAGCAAACATATACTATTTCTGTGACCTCGAGAAAAACCAGATAGCTTAGAATGTGAATAAAATTGTCGATTATTTGCATCCAAAAATCGCATACGCCGAAGATAAATTCACGCTGCAAATGCAGCGCATTAAAACAATTAATAAATATGCAATGGCATAATCTTATTAAACTCACATTTCTGGAAACCCCCCCGTTCATTCAGTGTTTATTTTAACGCCTTCTCTGGGGAAATCCCCAGTTTAAAAAATTCCCCCTAAACTTTTTATATGTTGCATGAGGAGATAGAATCCCCCAAAGTGTGATCTAGACAGGGGCTTTCCCCTTTTTCTGAAGAGGGGAACATGTTAGGATGACAAAAGTACTATTTCTGTTGCCAAAATATTTCAGGAATGTGGATGAAATTGTTTTTGCTCGTCACCACATTTTAAGGGGAAGATAACCTTTGTTTTCCTTGTCAAGATTTTTAGAGACTCAGACCTTATCCCCCCCCCAAACATTCCAAAATCCTCCTCCCAATGTCAAGAGGTGGCTAGAATAAACATTGCCTTTCATTTCGATTTAATTTCGAGAAATAAATAAGAGGGTGAGTAATGAGTAGGCGCACTGTATGCTTTGCCACTGTATGGCCTACCTCCATGATATTTCCACTGGAGGACGCAATGTTCACAGGTGAGACCGTCGGGTAGCTTCACGTCGACCGAGTAGCTACCGGCCCCCCGGTCAGGCGGTTGCATGTACCTCGTGCGATCGCTGTTTTCCACTTTGAGTAGGTTTCTGTCGAGACACTCTTGCGTCGTCGGCGACTGAGGCGTCTCCGTTGTGGCGCACAGTCTGAACTCGTAATAGCCTTTGTGCGTAGCCGTCATCTCCATTCTCATGTTGACCGTCTGTCCGGCGACGTAGTTGCGGACTATGACGCCCTTGCCGTACTCGCCTCCGATCTCGTTGGGGCGGGGCGATGGGGCGTCGTACGCATCGCCGCAGACGCCGCACTTTCCGCCGTTCTGATTCCACTGTTTCTGCATTTCATAAGATCAATAACTTATAGACCTATGCAGTGGCGGCTCCACCGGGGGGCAGGGGGGCCCGTGCCCCCTATTGAGTGCCCGCCCCCCCAGTGGCCTCCCAGTTGGGACCCTATACTTAATGGTACATACATTAAACAACAAATGGTTGGCCCCCATGATTAGAAGTTGCCACCCCAACGGCCCCCCACTTGCCAAATCCTAGAGCCGCCACTGGATCTATGAAGGTTTAAGTCAGTCCTGTGTATATTACAGCATATGCATTTTATAATTAATTATAACGACAGGCGTCGACAGGCTTGGGCTCATCACGTTCACAGATGTGGGATCGATAAGGTTATCTTCTGAGGCATCGCTGTTTCGCCTGCTGACTGATCGCTAAACGCTATTTAGAAAGTGCGACTATTCAATTCAGCGATTCTCAGCATAAAGAAATAACTGACAAGAACTCAACAACCTAGACGAATTAAGGACGGTGATCAGGCCCGCCGAGAGAAATTCCGGGCCCCTGTGCAGAATGGCCGGCGGGAGGGCCCCGAAAAATTTTTAAAAATTGCTGACTACCCTTTTTTGTTTGTCATTGGTTTAACCTAAATTAACCGACACGATGTCATGTTGCAACTCTCGAAAACTAGTGATGACCTTTTCTTCTTGTCGCTCTTTTTCACACTCAGTAGCGTCATTTTACACTTTTCTTCGGGACGAGATAATTTTTTGGTCAAATTTGGCCAAATTTTGCCATATTATGGGCAAACTTTGAGCAATTATAGGCAAATTTTGGGCAATTTTTGGACCAATTTTGTCAAATTTTAAAATTTTTGACATTTTTTGGCAAGTTTTGGACAATTTTGGCGATTTTTTGCACACATTTACAGTTTTATTTACTTAATACATTATTTCTCCATTTTCCTTGGGGCCCGCCTGCCCTCCCCAAATGACGCCCCTGTTCACACTGTTCATTTTGATGCTTTTGATGTCCTCAGGTCCGGGCCCCCTTTCTTTAGCGTTATTATTGGTTTTATTGTTAATTATGCATATTCATCATCGTCCCGGGCCCCCTCCAGATCGCCGGGCCCCTGTGCATTTGCCCCCCCTGCCCCCCGCTCTCGGAGGCCCTGACGGTGATGATGATGATGATGATGATGATGATGATAATATGATAATAATAATAATAATAATAATAATAATAATAATAATAATAATAATAATAATAATAATAATAATAATAATAATAATGGGGCTGTCCATTAATTACGTCAACAAATTTTGGGCAATTTTTGATCCCCTTGTCAACAATTGTCAACTTTCAGTTACCCCTCCCCCATAATTATGTCAAAAACTTTTGACAGGTCAATGACAGGTCCCAATAACAAGGTTATTATTTTTGCGGTGATGACCAGTTTTCCCCTTTTTTGCTCATCGAGCGTCAAAATGTGGTGGTGATTACCATTTTGCCATGTTTTTTCCAAAAAGTGAAATTGTTGACGTCAACTTATCTTGACCGAAGTTGGCCCCCCTGTCAACAACTGTAAAACTTTTTCAAACCACTCCCCCCTAAATTGTTGCCGTAATTAATGGACAGCCTCAAAAATAAGCCTAATAATAATAGCAGTGGTTAGTGTGGTTCAGTAGGATCTTGTCTTTGTGAGACCGGTGATAGAATTGTTCAGGAGAGCTAGAAAACTTCCAGCAAACTATCGACTATTATATTTCAACGATGAACGATCGGTAGTAGTTAGGCCTACTACCGCAAATCTAAGAATTACGATAAATACGAGAAAATATTTAAACATTATAGGCTTATAGGCGAAAGCTATAGGCTAAGTAGGGGCTTAAATGCATACAGCTATCTTCAGCGAGTATTCTACAGTTATCTAGGCGTAGTAATAATAGACTACCTACCGCAAAACCTCCGCAGTTGAGTCCGTTGTCGTCGTAATTTACCGGAGTTTTGAACCCAGCTCTCCAGGCGCTCGACCTCTGAGGCGGTTCTATGAGATACCCATGTCCAGACACTCCGACGATGTTCAGTTGACTGGTTACGATGAAGACGACGACGACGACTGCGAACGAACTTCTGACGAACATGGATGTCATCATTGTAAGCTGTATAGTAGAGCCGTTCACCGCAGCTAAACAAAGACATTTCGAAATAAACAGATTAATGGGCACATTTTAAGATGTGCTAATATGACAGTCTGCCCCATAAAAAATAAGAAAGGAACATTTACGAAAGAACATTTAGCGCATGCATAAGCATCTTTCCGCAAGCTTCAGAAAATATTTGTAAATAGGCCTGTGTATATTTCATATGGTCTGTTTTAAGCAAATGTTCCAAAGTTTAGGGCCTATTGTGAAGAAACATGGTACACTGACTGTAATTACATTAACTATAAACGCTTAAACTCTTTTGAGAATTACTATGCAAAACGCTGTTCTTGTTCACTGGCTGCCCGACTCTTCTTTCTTGTATTCCAACATTGGATTGCTACTGTCCAGGTATGGGCGCAAAACACAGCCCATGTCTTCATGCCCTGACATGAATATGTTTGCACAGTCCTTGTGACTGACTGATTGACTGTGGACATGGGTGTTTTGGGCTACAAAATTAATACAATTATGTCATAGCCCCAGCACAGGACGATTAGGACATGACCGTTTTTCTGACCAGATTTGCGCCACTGTGTCCAACAGTAGTCTGCAAGGATTGCTTGGTTCCGTTTACCCCGATAGGCCTATGTGTTTCCATAATCGCAATATCACGGTGAATTTGCTCGTCCGTGCTCATTGATGACGGCTCCCGTAGTTTGGTGGAAGAAATCTAGATGTTTGTGCGAGTATTTTTATTCTTTAAGGACATGTTGCATCCGAGATTGGTACAGGCCTGAAGAAGATTTTCTATCAACTCTTCGTAGTTATCTGCCTTCCTGTTTCCTACAAATTTTGTTTCCATCAACTTCAACTTTTCCTACGGACTTTCCCGGTCATGCAACATTATTATTCAATAGACCTATACAGGCCCATTCAGAGGGGGCTAGGAGGGCATTTGGCCCGGGCCTCCATCTGAGAGGGGCCTCAAAATTAGGTGATGATTTTTGATGATTTTTTTGCTTGTCGACTCGACAATCTGACAATCTGACAACTTTTACTAGTAGGAGGGGCCTCAGATATTGGTGAGGACCTTTTTTGCTTGTCACGTTAAAAATTTGGCGATGACCTTTTTGCTTGTTTTTTGTTGCTTAAAAATTCCACCTGGCCCAGGCCTCCTTCAGCCTCTGAAGGGGCCTGGACCTATACAGTACTTAGGCCTTATTAGACCTACTGTTAGCCGAACCTTAAAACGTTCTATAGTTTTAAGTCTAATTCAGAGACGAACTTGTAACATACCGTTTCTGAAGGATTCAATTTGAAGAAGCAATTTATCTTTCGGTGTCCTTTGCTTCTAATATCTCCTCATCTCTGCAGACTGCTGGCATGCGTTATGTCAGACACTTATATATAGGCATACAGACCTACATAGGCTACATACCCGGGTAGCATATGCAGATTTATTTGCAGACCAATGATCCTATCTCTGTTTACGGGTGATATTCCTGAATGACTCACTGTTTGCTAAGATTCGTAATTGCAGCCCGGTCTATAAACGCCTATTAAAATTCTTCAGTAGTATTTCCGCTACATATAATAATTAGGCCTACAGTCAATAGATAACAATAGGTCGAAGGCGATATATCTTGATGTATTTCGTCTGTACTCTGGGGCTGCATTTCGTTACTGAATCTTAACTTGACTCTCAAGGAATTCAATTGCGAGTGACATTTTCGACGAACCACCCATGCATGGGCGCCCACGCATTGGGCAAGAGCTAGGGGGTACTTGCCTCGCCCTGGAAAATGCAAATACATTTCTGCAGCTAACTATATTTTGCTTTTAGCCAAAGTTTTCACACTAAAAGCACTGCTAATACACAGATTAAAAAATTATTTCCTATTTAATTGATACTAAGATAATATATTAATTGTATGATTAAGTTATAGCCTACGATTTGCCTGTTAACTTGATGTCAAGATGTTTATACCTACTGCCATTTTCCATTGATATTGGCTTACTTTACTTATAGATACATAACAACGGGAACTGTGGTATCAGATCATCAGTGTTTATTCTAGCCCCCTTGACATTGGGGGGGGGGGATTTTGAAATGTTTGGGGGGGACAAGGTTTGAGTTTCCACACGTTTGGGGGGGGGAATTTCCATTCTCCCAGCCAACATCTAAAAAAATTTGAGGGGGAATTTTCAAACTTTGGGGGTAAAATTCCCCCCCTAAGAAGGCCTAGAATAAACACTGGTGGTATCTACTTTCCAACGTTATGTTTTCAATGATCATAATGATTTATATAATTTGACTAATTCTACTTGATCTATTTTCTGCGCTGTAATGAATGCTTAATGCTTAATGTGAGACTTTGATATACTTTGGCCTATATATGTAACTGGTATGATTTTCTGTTGCTGAAAATAACCCAAAAGCCATTAAACCATTAAAAAATTAGAAACTCAGCCTCAACTGCAAGAACCGTGGAATTGAATATGTTGAAAACTATATTAACCGTGACCATTGTTTCTTGCCCTCTCCTGGAAAAAATTTCTGTGGGCGCCACTGGAGCCACCCATCTTTCACTTGTTTCGTCTTGTATGGGGGCCCTATAGACCTAATAGTCGTATTTTAGGAGTCTTTACTTGACAAAAACATTGTATAAAAAATCCGATCCTGCCACAAGTTTTGCTATCTTTAGATATTAATGAAATATTGTATCATATTATTGGACGGTTAATGTCAGCAAGACTGAATAATAATAATAATAATAATAATAATAATAATAATAATAATAATAATAATAATAATAATAATAATAATGTGATTTAAAGTTGTTTAGGAGGCTAAGTAAGCCTGTGTGAAAACCACTGTAAGCCTAATTATTAACAGGCCTGAGGAGAGGGGGTGCAGCCGGTACATTGTACCGGGGCCCATGGAGTTTTCAGGGGTTTTCAGAGTTTCCAGATCAGGTGACGATAAGGTTTTTTGTGTTTGTCGGGCTGTTTTTGGAGAGTTGATAACGTTTTTTTGCTTGTCAGGTTTTTCGGAGACTTGATACATTTTTCTTAAGGGCCTAAGGGCCCGCACAGTTTTTTGTTCCGGGGCCCGGAATTTCTCTCGGCGGCCCTGATTATTAACGTACAGTGCAAGTCGCCGCAGTGACGCGTGTACTGTGGACTGATCAACTACACTGTAGGCTTACTTCTTTGTCCCTTTAATCTATAACGCCTCCTATGATCGTACTGTATGACTGGTCTACGGAGAGCTTGGTAAAATTCCAGAGGTAAAAATTGCAATGGACGCCAGCAAAAGTAGGTCCTTCAGTTATTTGGAATCTCGTTGTCTTCATGAAAGTAGGGTTGCTAAACGGGAACCTTTTAGGCTAACTACGTCATAACAACATCGTTATCCCAGGGGACGGGGTGCAATGAGATTGTCTCTGGCTGGTCAACATCTAAGCTGTTGTAGGCTATGTCTATTGTCTAAAAAGATAAAATGGAATCTTATTATCAGAAAAATTCAACGACTTTGGGTGGGATGATATCAAGGCGTCCATCTCGCATTTCAGAGGCGCAGGGATGACGCGTTGTTGGTATGGGCAAAATAACATAAAAGACGACATTCAATCTTCTGATGATGAGTGGGCGGAATTTTGGGCTAAACGTTCTAAACGGAAAACTGGACCGGGACGATATATGGGCCTATGTGGGTTCTTAGAATCTGAACTTCACAAATTCTGAATTTTGCGAAACTTTAGAATTTTTCGGGGCCGAAGTCGATTTTAGTCAGAGACTGCTTTTATAGTGTTAACGAGTGGACTGCACTAACAGGTCACTTGGCCCTTAATTGAGTCTATAGTCTTGAACGTCGACGTGCATTTGCAAGATTCACGAACAGCTTTGGCGTAATAGTAGTAGCAGCAGGAATATTGCACCCCCAGCTCCCACCATTTGAGACCGACACCCCCAACACCCTACAATCACAGCTATAGGATGATTTTTTTGCTTGTCAGACTTTTTGGCAGGGGACACCCAGAATTTACGGACAACCCTCTCCAAATTGATTATCCTAGAAATAACCCTGAGTAGCAGAAGCAGTAGTAGTAGTAGTAGTAGTAGTAGTAGTAGTAGTAGTAGTAGTTAGTAGTTAGTAGTAGTAGTAGTAGTAGTTGTTGTTGTTGTTGTTGTTGTTGTGGTTGTAGTAGTAGTAGTAGTAGTAGTAGTAGTAGTAGTAGTAGTAGTAGTAGTAGTAGTAGTAGTAGTAGTAGTAGTAGTAGTAGTAGTAGTAGTAGTAGTAGCAGTAGTAGTAGGTGAAGGAGGAGGCCTAATAGAGGTAAATTCGTTCAATGCACAAACGCCAACAACACGGTTTTGTCATGTTCATTTTCTGTTTAATCCGTTTATTTGGCGTTGTAAATAAAACTTTGCATAGATACAACAGAGGATTTACCATAGTCAAATTCCAGTTGGTTATCACCAGAATTAGCAAAATACGCAAGGTTGGAAGTTGGAACACTTGCAAAGAGAATGTTGAATTATAGTGAAATGATAATGAAATAATAATAATAAGCAACATAGACTTCATGTATAAGCTTAGTTAAAGGCATCTTTAAAACTGTCCCGAACTGCTAAGGTGACAGAAATTAAAGCGGTCTACAATTTGAAGACCTCGGTAAGACTGCAAGCAAAATTCAAAGCACTGAAATTATATGATGAAGATCTAGGCATAGGCCCTACTATTACTATTGCATCAACAGAAAACGCAGATAATAGCTAAGCAAGTCATAACCATGATAAGCAACAAGCCAACTAATACAAAGTAGGTCTACTTCCAGTTATAACTTTAAGAAATATAGAAAACGGTAAAATCAGTTATCTTCCTTTCTGTGGGAGATTTTTCATTGTCGATCTCACGAAGAAAATTGTGACTTGCCAAACTTGATCGCTAAAGTTTACTACTATAGACCTGCTATTCGCTGAATTTCCAGAACGAAACAGTTTGCCCAAAAAATCAATGTAATCAACTAATCAATTTATGACCATAGAATCGCGTCCAGCCATCTATCGACTGTCAATTCGTTTCTATTTCATCATAGAAGCGCGCCTTAATACAGAATAGATACCAATAAGCCACTTAAAACCACGTTATTATTAATAGCCTATTCCAATTATTAATGCCATAACAATTATTATTATTATTATTATTATTATTATTATTATTATTATTATTATTATTATTATTATTATTATTATTATTATTATTATTATTATTATTATTATTATTATTAACTACATACACATAATCTGTTGCATGTATCATTCCCGCGTATAAATATGCTGTTCAAATCTTCCTAAAGCGCGTATGGCGTAGCAAGGGGTGGGGGCAGCTGCCCCCGGGCGCCGAGGTGGATACGCCAAAATCGGGTTTTGGGTTAGGCCTAGATAAGTAAACGACGACCTTTTTTGCTCATCAGGGTTTTTTGCAGACGGAGGGGGCGCCAAAGGTTTTGTCACTGATTGAGGGGGCGCAGAAGGAAAAGAAGTGACGACCTCTTTTCTGCTCGTCAAGATTTTTGAGAAGATGAAAGGGGCGTCATCAGTATGTTTCGCCTCCGGGCGCCGGATACTCTCGCTACGCCATTGTGTATTATTACTCTATTTTAAATTATTTCTCGTGATTCGTGATCTTACACTGCATAGAATCGTTTTCATTTCCTCAACTGTTACTGCAGCTCTTTTGCTTGCGGCTACCAAATTATATCTCTCTTCTGATTCACTCTTTTGAATCTGCTCCCATACACAAAGTACAGGTTTATTTCTCATCGAAAAGCTAATTGGTTATCAGGGGCGTAGCCAGGAATTTGATTTGGGAGGGTATAAATATTTTGGGTGGGTATAAATCTTAACTATAAACCACATAAACCATATAAACCACATACAACCACATGTAAATCACATAAAAACTTTAAGGTAGACTTTTTCACCCGTTTGTCTGGCCGGATACCCTGGATTTGACCTGGATCTTTAGTGGTTTGGATTTGGTGTGCCATCGGTTGATGCTCCTGTGCATTATGAAAGTGGCGCTATAGAAGTTTAAGATTAGATTAGATTTGGGGGTATATATACCGATCTACGCCCCCGTCGCTACGCCCCTGTTGGTTATTACTAGTTACCAAATGTATTTCCAAAAGCTCGAATAATTACATAATTTGGAATAAGTCTTTTACTTGCATGCACGACCACCAACTCTTTTGACAATAATAAAGATTTAAATAATGCGCATTTACTATACCCCCACATTATCACTTGGCAGTTTAAATTAATCTCATATTTCATCAGATAGATCTTTTTCTGCATACATAATTATACATTTATAAGACTATGTAATTAAACGATTAACATAACATATAGGAATCTATAATATACGCATGCTATTGGCTGAAGAAGTGTGTGTGACAATGGTTGCCTGTCGCCTTGCTTCAAGTCGACGCGTGCCTTCAAAACCGTTTTCTTTATCCGGTGGCCCTGGATATTCTGACGTCAGCGCAGTTGACGTAGTCGTCTCCGTTGCCTGTGAAAGCCAAGAAATTTTACCGTGCACAGATTTTTCCAAGCTGCATGCGTTCTATAGCCAGTGTTTTATCCAGACTCTAGAGTCTAGATCTTTGAGAGGGGGAATTGACTTGGCTGACTTGGCTGACTTGGCTGGAGGGAAGAGTCACGGCTCAATGTAAAAATTTGTGTCAGTGCTGGGATTTTTTTGGGAGGGGGATTTTTGTGGTTGACGGGGGGAGCTTCCCCTATCAGGCCTGTACAAAACTGTTTCTATAGCATATTTCTGAGATTTCATTCATATGGCGACAGGCAGCGACGGATGACGTTCTACGACATTCATTCAGTTGTTTCAAATTCTGAGTTTTTCTAAATCTAACGAAGCTGCTTTTATCTCGCTTTCTCCATGCGTTTCACGAAGATCAGAGGAGTTTGCATTTGCAAGGTACCAGGAACCAGTATTTAATCTAGACTCCTGGGCTCCGGGGAGGAAACTGACAAAGCCGGGGAATTTGAAATTTCCGGGGGAGCAATTCTGCTATTGGCTGCTGTTAGTCCATGTAGTATGCCAAAATTTCCGGGGAATTTGAAATTTCCGGGGGGAAAGGGCAATTTTTGCCCCCGGAAACGGTCTATATTAAACACTGCCAGGAACTCATTAGCTGGACGCTTGAACACAATTATGTTTTATCTACATTAAAGCAGAAAAAGATAATTTATTAAATCCGATGAATATATATATATATATATATATGTGTGTGTGTGTGTGTGTGTGTGTGTGTGTGTGTGTGTGTATGTATGTATATGTATGTAAATCGGGCTGTAGCAGTCTTGATAACGAAAGTTTTTTGTCAAAAATTTCAAATTAACTTCGCAGAAACAGCGGTTTTCCGAGATTCAGACGACAGATTTAATTCTGCCTATCCTCGTGGCATAAAATTAGAGCCAACACTGAAATGACTGAATCATCTAAATTATGTCAGCCTTCAATAAGTTTTTTTTCAATTACTAAAGACAGGAGATTGAAAGTACACTGTATAGGTATGTACTATGTACTAAGATGTAACTTTGGAACTCGATCCCAGCTTCCCTCCGCAGACTTGGACACTTTCAAACAATAAAATCTGATTCCTCATTTCCTATAATTCCCGCATTATCTCCTCAAGTCTTTAGTTCTAAGCTTAAATCATTCCTTTTTCTAAAATCATATCCTCCACAGCTGTAACAACCTAGCCTCACTGCCCTTTGGATGTTGACTATTGCCTGGCTGATATATAATATACCTTCCCCATAGCTATTTTAAGAGAGGCTGAGCGCCTAAGAATAAGCAGCTACTGTTGTGCTGTTTTCCAAGGCGCTATAGAAATCCACGAGATTTTACTTACTTACTTACTTACTAACGTATCGAAAACGTACCTGCATTCCATGTCCATTGAATGACGCAGCGTTCGCACGCGACACGGTCTGGTAACTTCACCGGAACGAAGAAACTCTTCTCCACGTTGTTCTGCGGCGGAACGTATCTCGTCTGACGACCGTTATTGACTGTGAGCAGGAATCTGTCGAGACATCTCTGAGTTGTGGGCCTCTGTGGCGACTCTCTGAACGGACAGAGTCGAAACTCGTAATAACCGCCGTGGGCAGTCGTAATAACGAAGCTCATGTTGACCGTCTGTCCGGCGACGTAGTTGCGGACTATGACGCCCCTCCCGTACTGGCCTCCGATCTCGTTGGGACGGGGCGATGGGACGTTGAAGGCATCGCCGCAGACGCCGCACTTTCCGCCGTTGGCCTGCTGACGCTGCGTTTAATCAACGACAATGCTTTGTTATCACTTAATCCTATCCATGGGCGTAGACTTAGATGAAAAAGTGGAAGGGACTCAAATAGCAGTTGTGGTGGACGAATGGAGGTTGGAACGGAAGGATGTACGAGTGACAGTGATTTTCGACATAGGAGAAATCTTTCTAAACCATGCCTTTAAATTCAGTTATTGTTATTATCAGTGGCGGTTCCACCATGTTGATGACTGGGGATGCATCCCCACCGGGGTTCCAGATGACTTTTTTGCTTGTCAACTATTTTCCGGTGAGTTTTTAAGAACAAGTTGAAAATTCTGCGAATTGCCTTCTTTTTTGCTTGTTGGCCTTTTTGCAAAGGCTGTCTACATCAAAGCCAAATAACAAACTCTGAGTCACAATCTTCTCCCCTTCTTGCAACATCTTCTCATGTTTTTCTTTCTAAACTAAAATCATTTCTCTTTATAAAATCATTTCCTCCATAGCTATAGCGTCCTGCCCACTCGCCCTTTCGATTAAATGACCCGGCATGAATGACTCACCTTTGGCTATAGCTACTTCATTTGAGATTAAGCGCATAGGAATAAGGAGCTACTTCGGTGCATCTTTTGAAAGCGCTTTAGAAATTAACGAGATTTTACTTACTTTGTACTTACTTATTAGCATTTAGTGAGTAAAACACTAACAATGACCTTTTTCTCTCTTTTCTTTTTCTTCTTCTTCACTTTGCATCAGTGGCGGCTCCACAGGAAGGCCCGGGGAGCCCGCGCCCCCTATTGAGTGTCTGGCCCCCCAGTGACCCCCCTGTTGGGACCCTATACTTAATACTACATACCTAACAACAAATGGTTGGCCCCCATGATTAGAAGTTGCCACCCCAACCCCCGTCACTTGCCAAATCCTGGAGCCGCCACTGCTTTGCAACCCCGCCAACTTCCTATACATCTTTTCAACCTCCACCAAGAATTCCTGGAACCGCTACTGGTTATTAATATTATTAATATTATTAATTAATTAATTAATTAATTAAAACGACGGACATGGTAGTAGAAGTAGACTGCAGAATAACCAACCTGAGCTCCTCCGCAGTTGAGATTGTTGTCGGCGTTATTTACCGGGGTTTGAAACCCAGCTCTCCAGGCGCTCGATCTCTGAGGCGGTTCTATGAGATACCCATGTCCAGACACTTCGATGACGTTCAGTTGACTGGTTATGATGAAGACGACGACGACTGCGAACGAACTTCTGACGAACAGGGATGTCATCATTGTAGGCTACAGTATATATGCTGTGGTCGACGATTCGTTTTCCGGTCGAATTCCGTTCCAACTAAACAATGACATTTTGTAATCAATACATTTTGACAGTTTAATCAGAGGACATACTGCAAATAAAATGAACATACCGTAAATAAAATTAAAAAATTAAAGCACTGTATATTGCGAAGTGAATGACAGTCCCTTGTAATATTAAGCATAGGCTACAAGCCGTTTTTGCACAAAGCAGTTATAGCGCTGACACTTCTTAATAGTTTTCTTACAATCTACCGACTGCGTGTGTGGCGTATGTTGAGTAAGAGTCTTATATAGGAATCCGTCTATACGGCAATTTCACTGCAGTCCTGTTTGTCTACATAATTGTGCGCATGAATTACTCATTTAGCAGACAAGGAAGGAGATAATGGATTCCTAGTAAAGGCCCTCGGTTAAGATCTGCTCCCATTAGGCGCAAAATAGACCCACGTCGTGTGTTATTACGAAAGTCAACAAAAGATGTGTTCATCTAGTTCGACCGTAGGCCTATTCGTTACTGAATCACGACCTTATCCTTCTTGTCTTAGTACTAAGTTAGTAGTTAGTATAATTCAGCATCCTAACTGTTGGTGGCCAAATCGTCGGCCGCCTTGTTCTGCATAGTAGATAAATGTGGGGGCGGAAGATGGCAGGGTGGGTTACGTGCTGGAGCGTCAGGCTGACGGAGCGGGTTCAAGCCCCGTTAGTGCCCCTATAGTGGCTTTCGCACAGGCAGTAATGCCTCCTAAGCCACTTTAAATCATGCTAAGTTTAAGTATTCTGCATTTTGAAAAAAAAAACGATTTCTATTGACAAAACACTCGAGACATGAAGAGCGCAAACCAGGATAGTCTACTATAATTATAATTAATTAATTAGAGACGCCTATTGACAAAACACTCGAGACATGAAGGGCGCAAACCAGGATAGTCTACTATAATTATAATTAATTAATTAGAGACGCCTATTGACAAAACACTCGAGACATGAAGGGCGCAAACCAGGATAGTCTACTATAATTATAATTAATTAATTAGAGACGCCATCGCTTAACCAATTTCGACCGACCCTACGAAGGAGTCTGGGAGAGACGCGAGCTCGCTGGAGTGCAGCCTGAGAGAGGGAGTCTCAGCTGCTAAACAATTTCGGTCGATACTAGATTCAAATCCTGAACTCTAGAGCAATGCTGCAGACTGTATGACAACTTATAGTCAATCTACCCACAGTACCAAGCCTCATATACTCTTTCCGCAAAAACCTAAAAACGTAATTATTTAAGATAGGGTTTGACTCAACTTGTTAAGCGCTCTTGTCTTGGATCTTAGTCTTGTCTATTGTGCTGAAGAAATTGTCTGGTAATAGTACTAAATTAATAATAATAATAATAATAATAATAATAATAATAATAATAATAATAATAATAATAATAATAATAATAATAATAATAATAATAATAATAATAATAATAATAATACTCACAATGAAAGTTTCTCTTCGGTTTTGCACGAATCTCGAGACCAAACTAGATCCGAATAGAGCTGAAGTCCTGAGCTCTGCACCAGCCTTATCAGAGGCATTACAGTAGCAGGGGCTTAGCGACGGGGGGCGTATATCGGTATATATACCTCCAAAAATCAGACAACCTTAAAATTTTTAATGTGTTTTTAAGATTTTCAAAGTCTTTAAAGATTTATATCCTCCCAATCACATTAAACCCCCAAATCGAATTCCTGGCTACGCCCTTGTACAGTAGACCGACAATTAGATTTAAATCGTGATCTGTGTTGCATACTTTAATTTGGTGCTAGGCCTATTATGGCCTATTAAGTGCCGAAAACTGTATTGCGTCTAAGTATTTCTACTATTTCGATAATCAACCCTACCTATACGATAAAGATTCTCATCGGTTTTCGCAAATCGCGCGACTGTTCCTCGCCCGAATAGGTAGCCGGCCTCCGCGCCCCCTCCGACATGGCTTCCGATTGCTTCGTTAATCGTTATCGCCAGGGCGCGATTTGCGGGGGGGAAGAAGGGAATCTTTTCCCTCCCACTGCCCAACTGCATCCCTCTGCTGCTACATCCCCCACCACTACATCCCCCACTGCTACAGTTTCCAACAACTACATCCCTCCAAGCTCGACATATCCCACCACCCCCCCCCCCCACTGCTCTAGCCTCTAGGTCACAAATCGCACCCTGGTTATCGCTGATGGTTTAATTAGTCCTACATGAAAATCCGAATCGTGACTGCGTTTATGTGACTGACAATAATTACTAATTGGTCTAACGGATGTCGTTAATTGAAGTGATTCGTGCTCCGCACACAAATCGTGCGAGAAGGCGTTTATTTACTGTATAATAGCGTTACTTAATTCCTGGTGGAGGTTTTTAAGCGTATGAGAGATCCTAACCGTTTTGCCTAACGCAAAGCGCAATTTCAACGCCGACGCGCTGACAATGTAATGAAACAAATTCTAAATTTCCCAGGTTATAAAACCATCTCCCATCTAACATCGCTGGCGGTTATAAAACCATCTCCCATCTAACATCGCTGGCTATATATATATAGGTATAGGCTAGGCTATATATATATATATATATATATATATATATATATATATATATATATATAACTATAACTATTTATATATATATACATCCAACTCAACTATTTCCGAAAATGTCGAGTCACAGATCCGGTTATGCGTTATTTTTACGGAGTGCTGTGTAATGACATCCTCATCCTCATCCTTCTATTCCTCCTCCTTCTCCTCCTCCTCCTCCTCCTCCTCCTCATCATCATCATCATCATTATCACAGTTGCTTTCTGTCAGCTCATTAGCGGCAGTGCCGCAGTAGATACACACTCAACTTCTCCGTTTAACTTTTTCCGTTGTTAATCTCTTTCCATCGATTAGGCTTACTGATACTGTATATGACATCTTAATTTCAAAGTCTTCTTTGATGTCATCCATCCACTTTTCTGGGACTTCTTCTTCCTCTCTTGCCTTCTTTGTAGGCTATGCTTAGAGTGCTTTATATGGGAGTCTGTTGTCTTTCATTCTTTGATTATGCGAAAAATTGATTATGACTTAGGCCTGAACTCTCTCTTTCCTAATCTATCTTTCTCAAATTGTATTTACTTTGGCAGTAACTTGACCTTCAAAGAGCACTTTGTTAGAATCTCTCGATCCTGCTTTTACCAACTTAGGCAAATTAGGGTTATGTTATTCGTTCTTCGCTTTCTTTATCAATGATAGTGTTGAATATTTTTTGAATGCTGGTGCTGATATTTATTTCTTTTGCATTCCAAGTGGCCTAGCTACACTACTGAACGTCTAAGTCCTCCCATTGTCTGTAGTTCCTTGCTTGCTCTCTTTTTAATGTCGTGTCCGTGTCTTCCATTATAGAGGTTACTTGTAATTTATCTTCCAACATTAAGCATCATTCTTATTCTATACTATTTCCTTCTAATGATATGTGTATACTTTCCTCTCTCCTTTTGTTCACTGCCATGACTTTAGTTTTTGCTGCGTTAGGGGTCGTCCATAAATTACGCAACGCGATTTTTGCACTTTTTGACCCCCCTTCCCATCGTAACGCGACGTAACAAAAAGTCTGACCTCAAAATAAGACGTAACAACGGGGTCCGACGTTTTGTGACGTCGCGTTACGTAAGAGAGGGGGTCAAAAAGTGCCAAATTCGCGTGACGTAATTTATGGACGACCCCAAAGACATAAAGATCCAAGTGCAGATTGTTTGTAAACATAGAATGAGCTTGTTTTGGTGCAAAACGAAGCCTGTCGCAGTGGCGTGGCAAGGACTGTTTTAAGAAAAATTTATCACTCCACTAAACTCAGAAAATTTGTGGACATCCGCACAAAAACAAGCAAAAAACGTCGACCGGACAATTTATCACTGCACAAAGCACAGAAAATTGCATTTTACCTCTGCACATTTTCATTTTATCACTGCACATTTTGTGTATCACTGGACGTTAAAACAGGCCCTGTGGCGTGGGTTGTGCAGGCTGTGCAGTGTGCAGTGCACAGGGGCCCCGGCCAGTGTTTATTCTAGGCCTTCTCTGGGGTGGGGGATTCACTCCCAAAGTTTTAAAATCTCCCGCCCCAATTTTTTATGTTGGCTGGGGATGGAAATCCCCCCCAAAGTGTGGAGACTCAGACCTTGTCCCCCCAAACATTTCAAAATCCCCCCAATGTCAAGGTGGCTAGAATAAACACTGCAGGGCCCCGTCGCTCAGAGAGCACCTGAGACAGCGAAAAGCGTTTTTAGTTTTTACTTTCAAAATATTAGGAATGCAATTTAAAAATTGACGAAGTCTAAAAGTATAACTAGTCTAGCCTATACATCACACGAACAGCGTACACAAACGATTCTGATTTAGTGCTAAAATGTTTACTATAGGCCTATTAATTATTGTATGATTAACAGGGGGTGCAAATTATGTCAATATCGCAAAAGCGTCCAGCGTGTTTTGTTTGAAATCGAATGAGGTTTCCAAGGGACCCACCATCGTATTTGCGTCAATGATCAAATTATCTTAAAAATTTATGTTGTACTGGAACTACCAGGTCCAGGAAATCACCACTTCGAAGATGTGCTAACGTCCATAAAACCCAACTTTCCGGGCCACTCTCTTGCCATTTTCCCAAATGAAAATGCCATTAATATATTATATACTTTCCTATGTCCCTTGTCCATATAAGGCAGACCCGTCGGAACGAATTTTCAGCAGGGGTGCAGATTTTCTCCAGGTAAAAGCAGTAGCGTCATTTCACACTTTTCTTGAGGCGAGATAATTTTTGGCAAATTTTGGCAATTTTGGGCCAATTTTAGCTGGAAGGGGGTGCAGACAGGGTGCATACCATCTTCTTTCCAGGAGGTGCACTGCACCCCCTAAATTTTTCCAGGGGTGCAGCTGCACCTCCACTTCGTACGGGCCTGATATAAGGTAATGGTTAATTACTATCCATCTGAATCCAAGTAATATAGAGTTACATAGTTTTCTTATGTAGTTGTCAAGAACAGCTAGATTCTAGTAGACTTCTCGGTCAAACCAAAAATGCATAAAAATAAAACAGTGCCTTCAAAAGAAGAAAGAAAATGGGGTAAGAAAAGCATCTGTAGTTACCCTTTGAAAGATTATTAAATTTAAACTAGAAAGATGCTCGCTTCGCTCGCGCTCGCTTCGCTCGCGGTGCAGGATAATACTAAAACCCAATCACTGAACTCATGCTGAACAATGTTTCAATGATGTACATACGCCACCTAGCCAAGCTCTGCGCCACGTAATAATTAGGCCTAAGTACGTTCTCGTTTTCTTCTGGCTGCCAATGCTCTTGATGAATTTCCACCACGACTCGCCATTACTATTTATACTCAATTCGATTGCGCAACGTTCGTGCCAAGCTCTGCGCCACGTAATAATTAGGCCTATGTACTTTAAAATCACGCACGCAACTGTGACCATTTGTGACGCTGTACACGTATTTTTGTGTACGTTAAAATGTACGTTAAAATTGCTCAAGCTACGAACAATTGTTACCAATAGCAACGTCGTCGCACGCCCACCCAGCACGCCCACCCTTCTGACGCTGCAATGACTCGACTAAACCGTGCTAAACTACGAACAATTGTTGCCAATAGCAACGTCGTCTTCGAACATCGCCCACCAACGCATCGCGACGTAAGGACTAAACCGTCTACCAATAGTCAACCAATCAGAACGCTTGAAGGTAACAGACATACAGAATAAGGATTTTAATATTATAGATGTTTTCATAAAATATATCCATTGTCATTGAGACAACTTAGTTTTGTAAAGCGACAGACTAAATTGATGTCAGAAAATTGGAAGGCTGTGAAACCATTGAAGACCATTTGGATGTCATTTTTCTGACAAAAACACGCAGGGCATCGAGAAGTGAGAAGTTATGAAACTTAAAGCATCATTTTCCCAAATATAAGAATTAAAATAGGAGTCTATATTTTCAGATTTAATACACTGTATCTCAGTATAGTTTAAGTCTTATCTTACATTCTATGATGAAGTGTATTCCATCACACAAGTCTGCCAATGTCTTACAAAAGCAAAGTTGTCTTTGGATCAATATTATTGATAAAAATAATTTGTAAATTTAGCTATTTACATGCAGTAACACGTCACAATTGAATATCACAGTCATATTCACAGAAAAAGTATAGCTTTTACAATAGTTTGCAGCTTTTATTAGACTTTAGTTTGCCGGTGAACATTGAGAGAGTCACGCAAGCTAGCCATCAAGTTAACGCACAAATACCCGTAAGCTTTTCTGTACCACCGAGGAGAGTATCCTCTGAAAGAAACAAACACTACAACTATAACAACTATGACCATTATAATCATTCTGCAATAAAGGTACAGCATAATTTATGATGAAAAACAATAACTTGGCCTGGAAAAAGCTAGAAATGTTAATGAATATTTCAAAAGGCCTAATTCATCAAATTGAAATGAATACATTCACAATTATAATCATTGCTAGCTGTTGAAATTTCACATGAAAACAGTCATTCATTAGAACAATTAACATAATATGATAACATTAAGTTCATCGACTCCATAGCTCTCATTAAAATTAAGATGACTGCTAAAACACAGTGCTGCATATGACATACTAACCGCAGATCAACCTGACTAATGAAAATCACTCGAGATTTTTCCATTCCAAGTGATTCAATAAGGTAACTTGAGGTAAAGACAGTTCCAAAGATGCTGCCTTGTACCATGCTTTCTGGGTTTTTAATTGAGGCAGAGACCAATAAGCAAGCATCGTTTGGAAGCTTTGTATTCCACAACCTTCAAAAAGGCACAAAAAACAGCGTAACAGATGGCCAGAGAAATGACTACTGGTAGTCTACAAAGCAATTCATCTAGTAACAATTCAATTAAAAACTTGAACTGAGGCATTTGAAACACTAGGACTACAACAATGCTTGGACTGTCTTGGTTCATGTTTTCTCTGAAACATTGCTATACATGAAGTTTAAATAATTGGTCAAGTGAGGATTTTTAGTTTCATTTTCACTCACTGCAAAGTACAGTACTTTTGCCTTAAAGATTTGACCCCTGCATATTATGACAACTATATGGCAGGCACACTAGACAAACAGTTTTTAAAATTACCTGATTATATTGTATTCACAGATGCTAACTACCTGGTACTGTAGTTCTGAGACAATGAATCTTAAAAATCTAGCATTAAAATACTACAAATTCAATGCAATTTCTAAACGAGCGATTCCTCGTGAAATCATTGGCTTGCCTTAAAACACAAAACGTTCTTGGTATCTGAAGTGGTGTATGACCGAATGTATAGCGACAGAGGTCTATGTTTGCGTCCAGCCGATCGACAATACATTCGTCAATTAAGTCCCTGTCCCACAGATGGCGCTGCCTCTGAATTTGTGTCAGCACATCTTGTGGGGAAGCAGAGACTTCAACACAACACCTCCACAGTCGCAGAGGGTGCTCCTGCTTCTTGTAGGAAAGTTCAACGTTATTGACGCAGAGCAATGAAGACCAATCCCTAAAGTTCTCGGAACTTTCCTGCAATGCAAAGAATCCTTATTGCAACCTCATTAGAATTTATAAGATTCTGTCTCAGAAAACTGAACCATTGACCAGTACAACATTTAAATATCTCTACAAAAAACAATTTTATTTCACATCAAACAGAACCCCACTGCAGAAAAATAACAAAGCTACAATTCTTATACAAACTAGACACAAATGTGGGAAAATGTAAATAAAATAGATCATTTTGGCAATTCAAATTTCAAAAATCATATTTTCATTAATGAAACAATTGACATTTGAAATATCACAACTCTCTATTGCTAAAATTAGCATACTAATTGATCCCAAATTGTTTTTATCAATATCTAATCTATTCTTAAACTTCTATAGTGCCATTTCATAATGCATATAAACATCAACCAATGGCACACCGTATCAAAATCACACAAGATCCAGGTCAAATCCAAGATGTCTGTCTGTACTGTTGCATATAATGATAAATAAACATTAGTCACTGCAGAGGGAGTCCCTAGAGATAGGAATTCCAATACTAGCCTGTATTATATCAATACTTGCCTGTATTATATCATCAGCCATCAGCTGCAAATGTGCTCTGTAGATTTCAAGTGATGATTTGTCAAAAGGATGATTAAAAGGCAAACAGTCCAACTGAAGAACATTGCACTGATCTAAAATGTCACAGGAAACCTGGAATATAAAAAAACATAAAGATCACAAACATGCTTTGGTTGAATTAAATACAATTAAAACTGTGCAAAGTTTAAACAAACTATAGGCAAATAATTCTGTAATTGCAAGACCTAAGCCACCTCTCTCACTTAAATGCACCGTCTAATTAAAAACCCTTGAAATATGGAAATGGCTTGCAATTATGACCATCTACATCTAACTTGATATAAGCACAGATATAAGCACATGATAATAAATTCTTCCTGAATCAATGATATTCCAGGTTTATTTCTATTCAGCGCTACAAAATTCAATAGCAAGCCAGAACAACAACAACAACAACAACAATAAGGAACATCGCTAAACTCACCGAGAACAATTCTTTTGCATTTGAGATCATGAAAGTGAGACACTCCTGAGCTGCCTGTTGCTCATGAAGCTCATTCTGGGAAATGGGAGGAGTCAACTTCTGATTTCCTCCTCCTCCTCCTTCTCCTCCTTTCACTCCTTTACGCCTAGCAGGTTTGTCCGACAATGTTGGCAGAATTTCCCTGATTCCATAAACGTGAAACAGGGAAGGGGCAAAACAAATTGCCAGGTTGCTTGCTGTCATCTGATAAGCAAAATCCCAAATGATATCAGACATCTATCAGAATTTCAGCCTATTCAGTTCAACCATAGCAACATGCCAACTAACACTCAAATTAACAATCATGCATTTTTCAATGCCTGTTGTACTACCTACAATGTAATGTAAAATAACTATGCATTTCCATCTAGGAGAAGCATATTAGAACCTGTAGCTCATCTGCTCATTTATAAATTATAGATATTTGTAGAATTCGAGCCACTGTGCATAAATCTGCCTTTATTCCTCTTGAAAATGCTGCACACTGTTGCATTGGTAAAACAGATTAGATCAGAATTTATGTTAATACAACATATTAATTAAATGATTGATACAGCTTAAAATATATTAGACAGATGGTCCTAGATTTCAAAACTCACCCTAAAGCCTCTATTGTTACCACACACTGCCACAGTAAGCAGGGCTGCCGAGAGAAGTTCCGGGCCCCGGAACAAAAAAATTATTTATTAACTCTTCGAAAAACCTGACGAGCAAAAAAACGTTATCGCCTCTTAAAAAAAGTCTGACAGGCAAAAAACCTATCGCCCACGGGCCCCTGTAGGCTCCATGGGCCCCGGAACAATGTACCGGCTGCACCCCCCTCTCCTCAGGCCTGACAGTAAGCAGCATGTGATGATGTCAAGAAATCAGTGCATGTTTAAAATTCAATATCATTTAATATAAGGATAATTAGGCATTCTCCTAATGTGGTCAATACATGAATTCATATTTCTTTGAGAAACCTGGTTTTTGTTAGCAAAAGCTGAAAGATCTAGAAGAAGGAATAGCAGACACTGTAGAACTTCACGATTTTCATCTGGCATAAGCACAATACAGGCTCTAATGGCTTCTAATTGCAGATCCTTTGAAACGTCTAAATCAAATAAAATCAATAACAGCAATTGAAACACAGTGAGTCACTCAGATTTACCCATAGCTCAGTTGCCCTCTGAATTAACCCATTATCTTCAAAAGAAACAAGATATCTGAAATTCCAATTTCTTAACAAAGAAATCTATGATCGAATTGAAAGTATTATGTTAGCCAATGTTCTTGTTAGATTAATTAGCATTGTAATGGTTCTTTTCATCTTCTTGTAAGCTGTTACAGATAAAGATAAAATGCCGTCATACCGTTCTAGATTAATACTTGACACAAATATCAGTTCCAAAAACGTGGGTAACGAATCAACAAAAGCTAGCATTAATGAAGTCAGTGCTCAGCAGATCCGGGATTTCATTCTGGTGAGGCACCTTTTGCTCCATTCACCCATTCTGTCTTGCCCCCCACCTCTTCCAAATGAATTGATGCATGCTGTTAAAATTATTTAACGGGAAGAAAAGATGACAATTGCTTATTTATTTGTGCCATTATAACTTTTTTGCTTCTCATCCTTTAGAGGAATTAGCATAGACAATTTTGAAGGGGGGACTTGGTGGGGACATATGTTCCCTGTGCCCCCCCCCCATAAACCTCTCTATGAATCAAGTCATTAATAGTCTAATTACTTCTGAAAATGCTGACAAAAATTTGAGAAAGAGGTCGCGTCAAGAGACAATCGGGTAATTCACGAAAGTAGAGCTTAAGAAGATCAGCAACATCGTATATTTGAAGACTCTCGAAATTCACGGAATCTACAAAACCCGAGGAGAAACACAAATACTTTAGCTACAACTCACAAACTGAAATGAGAAAATCTGTATGACTAGAAATAAAAATGGTGCACCGCAAAATATGCATAAATTAACTTTTAAACAGTGGAAATGAAAACATGGAAGCGCAATGCGAGCTCATTCCCATAGTGTGAAGGTTGTAGCATTTAAACTCAGCACATGTCCCCAGGCTCTAGAATTCATTACCAAAATTAACCAGCACATTATCACCTCTAAGATCTGGTCTTAGATTGCTCCCCAATCATCCGACTGGCATTTCTGGCTTGTCTTGGCTCTAATTTGATTAGGATTTGGTATGCCATCGGCTGATGTCCTAGGCATTATGATAGTGGCACCATAGAATTTTATTGATTGATTGAATGACGATTGATTGATTGATTGATTGATAAGTCAGTAATGCTGAGAACTGTGATGGGTTTTAATACAGATCATCAATCATCATTGACAGCACGAGAACATGACGACACGATCAGCATAACCAGTATTTAAGATTTCATGTGATCCTCATGCTTCTGTCACAAAACAAGTGAAAGTTTTAAGTTTACATAAGAAGCTTACTTTGCCACCAGAAAACCTAAAGATGAATTGTCAGTAGTCAGCAAAGGCAGGCAACGAGAATCTCACCTGGCTCAGACTGAATTTGGTCACGGAATTTTTGAATACGGGATCGAACTCCAGACTTGCGAAAGATTCCGATGGCTTCTGCGGCACACCTTCGTATTCGCTGCATAGCAAGAATAACCCACGGAGGCAATGGACTGCCAATTTCCTGTAGATTATGCAATAGCGAACGACCAAAGACACCGCTGCCTTGTTGACTTCTACTAACCGGTTTTGATTTGTTCCTACAATTCAACAGATACAAAATGCAATATCGAAAGCAATAAAGCAACACATCATTGACAAATGAAAGCATACTGGTAGTATAATTAGCAATAGCAAACATACGGTTCATTTAAAAATCATGTGCCTCAGCACAATCTCAAGACAAAATACAGGTGCCAAAATAGAGCTCTATAACGTTCATTAAGCAATTGAATTTAATTATTTATCAATAAACCCTGAAAAAAATTATGTTAAGAAGTGAATAATCAAGGTTATGAACAAGAAGCTTTTTGAAAGTGGCTGGTTATAATTATTTAACAAGAACTAAAACCTAAAACTGTCAAATTCAATAAACTATTAAGATAACCTTAGCAAAAATCTTGACACGACGTTGCAGTTAAATACACAACATCTTTGTTATGCCACGATATTGAAATTCTAAAGAGAAATAATTCTCGATTATCCTATCAAACAAAACATCTAACGTCATAATTTCTATTTGCCACTTAATTCTTTCACAGTGAGAATAAGAAACCATAACTGCGGTTCAAATATGCTCAAAATCTGCAGGAAAAGTTCAAATATATACCGGAACCATGAAAAAGGAACGGGCAGCACGTATTTCTCTAGGATTGAAGTCAACTTGATGAGATTCAGCTTGTAAAGTCGTGCCATTTGACAAGAGGTCATGCAGCTCAGGTTACCGCACTCCGCTTTGAAAGACCTCTGATGGTCCTGAGAGAAGTTCTGCCTTTGAAAGGTCTCAGGCCTAATGAGAAATTTTAAAGAAAGCAATCATGCCGTGGTAGCCAAAAAAACAAGTCTGTTCAATGTTCATAATATATTATGAACAAGTATGGTGATACCTTGTTTCTAAGATATGACATACATGTTCACAAGCCTCAAAACAACATCTCTTAACCATCGTACTGCTGAGTGAGGGATTGCCGCCCCCTCAGTTTTTTTTCCTAAAGTTTACAGAGACCCGATGAAATATTTTCAAGCGCTTTTACGTTCTTAACTTCCTATGCAGTAGTTCATTTACACACATTTTGACATATTTTGCAATCGTTTTACTACAGGGGTTACAAAGCTACCACCATTTACCAAAGGCACCCTAAGATGGATATCACCCCATGAAGTTTCACTTATTGGGTGCTTTACTTAATTGCAATCAATGTCTTTTAACCTAACCCTAGCATTCTACAAGTCTGCTTCCACAGTCACTAATAAAAGTTACCTGTAAAATATGTATATATTAGCTTAAAATGAAATTGTTTTTAAATAAGACAAATGCTAACCTCACTGCATTTACTTTAGCATCACTGGAGCAGTCTTTTGCCTTTCCATTGGAATTATTATCATCCACGTTTTTCACATATTTTACAGACTCTGGAATGACAGTTGATGGATATTTGGCATCGTTGCTCCAAACAGGGAGAGAATCAGGAATGTTCTCATCATTGCGTTTACCCCCGTTCAGTCCAGATGTTGCATCGCCAACATTCGGATGTAGATTATCAGCATCAGCAGAAGTACAGTCAGACTTGAAGTCATTCTGACAGTCGCTGATTGCCACTGTACCGTTTGCAGTAGAAATGACTAACTCTGAAACATGACTTTGTTGACTTAATGGTCGATCATTGTCAAGAATCTGTGATGGTGCTGCTTCCTCGAACACACAGTCGGAATCAGCACCTTTATTCAAATTAATTTGTAACATTGTACAAATGTTGATAACTTACTAAACCCATTCACAGGATAAACATTTCGCATGTACTTGCCATATTATAAACTTACTTAGCGTGATTTAAAGTGGCTTAGGAGGCATTACTACCTGTGTGAAAGTCACTAGGGGCACTAACGGGGCTTGAACCCGCTCCATCAGCCTGACGCTCCAGCACATAATCCACTCTGCCATCTTCCACCCCCAAGAAATTCTGTCGCTGCCGGGACTTGAACTACGGACCTCAAGATTAGCAGGCCAGTGTGCTAACCAATGCTCCACCAAACACCCGTTAACTGCAGTTTACCACAAATGAGGATCTTAAAAGCTTTAAATAGAATGTCATCATTAATAAGTGAAATTTTGTAACCACAAAAATTTAGTATTCCACTGAAAGGATTACCTAAATAATGTAGTGACGTCTATTATCTTGGCACTACCAATACCAACGTGCCATAATTGCAGTGGGAGCGCTTCTGAGTGATTTTTTTATGAAGAGGCGCTATATAAATATTCTATTACAGTATTACACACTATAATACAGTAATAGTTCTCACAGAGGACAGGTCCAACTGAACCATTCTAAACCCATTATTATTATTATTATTATTATTATTATTATTATTATTATTATTATTATTATTATTATTATTAAATAACTGCCTGAAAACCAAAGAACAGAGTGAAAGGGATTTACCGGAATATGGATTTTCAACATCCTGCAATGTCTCATTCAGTGATTCAATATTGCGATATAGTTCAGCAAGAATTAAGTCTAGTTCTAACTGTGGATTTGCTAAGCTTTTATCTTCAGCAGAGTCAGTTAAGTTATCATATACACTCAAATGATCATCTGCACCATGGTCTCCGACCTTCTGTATGCATAATAAACCATTTGCGTCCATCGCACAAGCTGAATAATTTCTGACAACCAAATTGTCAACAACGTTAAAAACAGGCAATTCCGATTCAACGTTCTTTTTTAAACCGCTGTTCTGCACAGCACTTTCACGGAAACCATTTTCCAGTATGCTCGACAAGCTTAGACTGTTATGCTTATGAGTGGTAATGATGCATTGATGACCGTTAATGACCGAACAGCTATCCGTACAGCCACTTTCGCATGCAGAACCAAAATTGTTATTACAGGCAGAAACAACAGGAACATCGGATTCTGCCATCTCTGCGGGCAGAGCTTGAATTGCCGCGGAATTAATGCTGACACAGTGCAACTTGTCCATTTTCTCTTCGGTTTCTGGCGAACCAACAAAAACTGGACAACCAATGTCCGCCTTGCTAACTGACGGTGCATTTGGAGGGCGACCGTGACCGGCCGCCGTGTTTCGGCCTCGGTGGCTTCCACTGCGTCTGAATATGTTACGAAACGACGACCTAAACGTAGACTGATCGACTCCACTCCACGATGCGCCAACTGGCAAGCTTTCACTCATCGACTCGGAGTCGCTCACAGAAGAGTCTCTTGACAGAGGAGCAGCATTTGAGTGCTCACGAGAAAAGAAAGACGATCGCTTGACTCCTTTTCCGCTCAGACTGCTCGAACGAACTTTCGGGTGACCAACAGGCAGCGACTCACTGTTTGAACACTGAGCTGAAGGCACAGGTCCGCTGCTCAAACAACGAAACAAAGGTTTGACGCTGGAAATCTTCGAACTGGCCGCCGTTGCGTCATCAAGACTGCTGCCACCACGTGATAATTTTTGATGACCCGACGCAATTCTACTCTGTGGAAGAAACTTGTGAACCCAACGACGTCCACCTTCCGTCTGACAAGTCCACTGGTCGCTGAGGACATGATCATCTTCACCATCTGAACCAGCCGAGAGTTCCTGGTATGCAATAACATATAAAATGCACAGCTATAATTTGGTCACCTTGTTGAGGACCCAAGTAAGAGTAGAAATTTTGGGTTTTACCTGTGACCCCCCTCACCCATTGGAGGCCGATAATTTTAGGGTGTGAGTAACATTTGAGTAGGCATAATCCTAACGAGCCACTTAAAGCCCAAAACTATTTATTTTAGCTTTAAAAACAAATTCTGTAAAAAAAATAGTTCACAAGAATTTTCCAGATAAAATACTGTAACTGCATTATTAGCACTTGATCGTATAAATAACTGCCTAATGCATAAACTGTTAATTAAAATATGCCGTAATCTAAACGAACTTCTTGACACTTTCCACTCTCTTGGTCTCTGAAATGGATCACATCCTTTGGGGGAGGCTATGGAGTACCACTGATACATAAACTGATGCCATAAAAGTGCATTATTATTTTTAAAATTACACTTATTATTATCATCATCATCATCATCATCTTCGTCATCATCATTATTTAAACCGATAGCTTCAGAATCTTTACTAACAGATAAACTTACTTCCTTTGACAGCTCAATGGAGACCTTATTACTTGACAATTGATTCAGGTAGGCAATCTGGCTACAAGACAACAAATTATTATCACAGTCTAAATAAAGCAAATCATTGGGGGTTAGCAATGGCAAAACTAGTTCCTTGAAAAGATTTCATGTCACTATGCTAATTCTGCCAACAAAAATGGAGCATCAGACTAAGAAGAAATTGCCAAGAGCCTACGCCTAATAGTCATTCTTTTAAAAGCTAGACTGCTTTCTATACAGTTTACAGTTAACTACTCTGATTACACTAAAGCACAGAAGAAAGTAATGATGCTGCTTTTCTTGCATTCTCTAACAGACGTTTTTTGGTTTAAATTTCAAATCAAATTTACCAAATTACCATATTAGGCCTACATCAAGTTATGCAATTTACTGTCAAGAAGTAGTACAGTTGGACTGCTAATAAACCTTGGCTTATAACAAAATCACACTATTTTACAAATGGTGCATCATTTCTAAAAATCACTGTCTATGCTTTCTTATTTTAATATAAATTTACAATTTAATCAGTGATTGTGGAGAACTTGGCTGTCAGCCTGTCACTGCTCACTAATTGGGTAAATATTATCGTATGTCAGTAAAGCACTGTAACATTTTCTGTATTTGTTTTTCCCGATATATTCTACAAAAGGCTTACCTTAGTAGCAATTTCAATGACATTGCATCGAGAAACTGATGGTCTTTCTCCACTTGAGTCAAGTTGAATGTACCGCAACTATCTGAAACAAAGAAAATTAAGTATGAAGCTGCGAGTCCACTCGTATCGCAATGACTTCACCAAAATTAAACACTTTTACTCACATGACAATAACTGACATGTCTTGTGCCAAATATCTAAAATGATTTGGAACCAATTGGTGTCCAGAACTGGTCATCTATATCTATGTAAATTTTGAGTAATAAACAGTCAGTCAATTACTTAAATCTTTTTTTTATTACTCCTTTCTTCGGGTTGGGGTGATTACCTTTAGTAATAAATCATTGGACATTATGAGCATTTTAAAACTTCAGAAATTATTTTTGGGAATCAGTAGTTTATATCCACTATTCATATCGATTGACACCATGGGCGTATTTAGAAAGGCTTAAAGGGGTATGCTGAAATTTAAGAAGTTCAAAAAATAAATTTTAGTCTATGTTCTGCAATAACATAAAGTTTAAGTTTATTAATAATACCACCTGTAAATTACTGACTGTAAATTTACTACAACTGAGTTAAATACAATTGTCAGTCTAACAGTCTTTAAGTGCAACCAAAGGGAAGGACCAAAGACCAAAGGGATATGCTATGGATCAGAAGCATACCCCCTAAATACACCACTGATTGACACTGTTGAATATATTGACCAAAATCATCAAAAATTAATAACAAACGCTATTTTGCTAAGTTGTGAGTAGCAAATTGGGTTCACACAGGCCCGCCGAGAGAAATTCCGGGCCCCTGTGCAGAATAAAATTGCTTGACGACCTTTTTTTCTTTTTTCTTTGCTTGTCAGCCTCTTTTACATCTTCAAATTAGGTGATGACCTTTTTTTGTTTGTCAACCTTTTCACGCTGGGCCCCCTTTTGCTCACCGGGCCCCCTCTACTTTAGTGTTATTATTCATATTAATTATTGTTAATTATACATATTCATCATCAGCCCGGGCCCCCCCAGACCGCCGGGCCCCTGTGCAGTTGCCCCCCCTGTCCCTTCTCTCGGCGGCCCTGGGTTCACAATATGAAATTTTCCATTCATTGACAAAGTAAAATCCAACAACAAAAACAAGTGGAGACCAAATAGGATTGGAATTATAATGGCGATTATAAATGAAGCTCAAATACCATTGTCAAGTGGATGCATAAATTCATAATTTGTCCTATAATGTAGATGAAAATAACGAAATCAGCGAAATCCATCTTTTAAAAGTATAACAGTTAGCCTATATGAAACTTCAAAATGTTGAAAGCGGTCAATAGGTCAAGCGAGATCCCATAAAATACGAAAATATGTTCCAAATACCCTTGTAAAATACTTTAACGTAACTCTCAATGCCTTCTCCCCAATCACTTCATTGCATGAATATTTTTTCAACTCTGTGTTATGAGAAGAAACTCTAACACAGGAGTGTCAAACATACAGCCCAGTGCCCACGGGCCGGATATGGCCCGCAAAAGCTTTTCATCTGGCCCGCATGTATGTGGCTGAATACAAGAAAAAACTTTATGTCTAAGCAAAGTCATTTTATTTTAGGCGTGTTCAAAAAGTACATATATGAAAATCGGAAATTACACATATGAAACTCAATTTTTTTACATATTATAGAAATGAAATAAAAAATGTTTGAAATAATTTTGTTAGACCCCTTTTATACTATTTTATGTAATAGGCATACTATGGTTTATGTTAATGTCATGTACAAATCTGGCCCTCGACAACCACAAAGACTTTCATATGGCCAACTATATGAAATGAGTTTGACATCCCTGCAGTCTAACATTAATTTCAATCGGTTCAAAATAAGTTTTCATATTTTCTTAGTTTATAGGCAGCTGAATCAATAATTGTGCTTAAGTGCAACATGTTACATGTTAAGCCATAGTCATGCCATCAGATTGTTCAGCATTTCACTGAACTTTAATTGGACCATGAGCAAGACATTAGTAGATTTATGAAAATCCACTCTCAGCAATTTTCAAAGACTAGACCGACCAAAGGCCAAATTTTTTTTCAGCATTTATAATTAAATGGCGGCGATGCACAAAGGTGTTGGCCACACGCAATGGAAGTACATCACTCGTCTCCAGGAAAGCCAAGAAGTTTACATGACCCACTTGAGCTGATTTCCAACAGAGAACAGAAACAAAAGTCTTTTAGAAGACAGGAAAGCTATCAACCACTCGAGAAACGTGCTTAAGTTTTTCTTTACTTCAGATGCATCAGTGGCTGTATTATAGTCTTTGGTGGTAGTACATTAAGTCACCTTGGGACCAGTGGTTAAATTACTTTTTCAGAGGTGCCAGATCTTATTTTTTCTTCTGCCACAAAATTTCTTCACAACTTTTTTATTCATTTTAAACAAACATTTAGAGTACAGTTCACGTTTTCTTTTCTTTCCCATGCATGCAAAGTGCTAAAGTAGACAGTAAAAGATCACAAGGAATAAAAAGTACGTTCCGGATCTGATCATGCGAGACCTTCCGGATCTCTTGTCAGACGTCCTCGATCGGAGATCCAGGCAAGATCCGGCTCAATTTAACCCCTGCTTGGAACTGTGTCATCATAGCTTACAGTTCAGTTATGGCGGTTGCTGGTTTGAGCCTCAACAAGTTGCCTTGTGATATATTTAAGGTATATGATTTCCAGTGGTGTAGCATGGGGCAGAGGAGCAGTTGCCCTTGGTGCAAAATTCTTTGAGTGTGTAAAATTTCATGTTAAAAAACCAATAATATATAATAAAATAGGGGTTGATAATTATATTACACTAACAAAAAGAATAGAATCTATTATTGCAATATGAAAATACGATATGAGGACGTTTTTTTCTTTGTCAAGACAGTTTGGCTACAAGTTTCACTGTTGAGGCTCAATCCCTCTTTTGCCCCGGATGCTTGCAACCCACACTATGCCACTTTTGATCAGACAAAGCTAATGCAACACTGATAAGTTATCAGGTCAGGACTGATCTACAATTTGCAATAACCAAATTGAGAAACTTCTTCAGAAAGACCCAGAAACAATAGCAATGATATATGGTTAGTAGTAGGCCTAATGCACTGAAAAGATTAAACAATACAGAAGATAAGCACATTTTCTTTAATGGCTAATCTTTCTTCAATGGTCGGATTGCAAAGCATTCAATTTATCATTAAGGCATCAAGCTGGTATGTTCCAAACAATTGGTGCACAATTTATTTTCTCCAATATTTGTCATGTTGTTGCAATGCTAAAAATAAATACCTTTGTAAGTTTTCTAAATTTTAGGGGATAAGAGTGCGACAGTCTGTCAGAAAGTATGGAATACAGATTACTAAATAAAATAATACTGCTGATGTTGATCTAACCTTGGAACATCTGCACATACTGAGGAAATCCAGCCATGCACAACCATTGACATACATTTCTTGCTTCAATCTCTGTCGTTAAACAAAAACAAACACATTTTCACAAAGTCAGTAAGTTAACGTGTGTGCAAATAACAATTCACAAAATAACAAAACCACAATGTGAATAGAAGCCAAATGGAAAGTCACTGTCGTTCTAACACAGAGGGGATCCTACTGAACCACTCAAACTCAATTTATTATTATTATTATTATTATTATTATTATTATTATTATTATTATTATTATTATTATCATCATCATCATCATCATCATCATCATCATCATCGTTGTTTTTGTTGTTGTTGTCATTTATCTTTATTATTACTCCCGGACTTTACTACTTCAAATTATAAAATCACATAAAAATTTCAAAAAATTGGACAAAAAAATAAAAATTTGAAGCATAATGAATCACTATAAGTTTATTTAGACTACAATATGCTATAGTCTCCGACCCTCAGCAATGAGGATGAACGACCATACCATGCTGTAGCCTGTGCATTCGTCATGTTCTTCTTCAGACATGGACCTGACCGAGCATAGTAGGCCCTATGCAGGTTACAGACAACGTCCCAAGGACTTAGTGTGACTAATACGATGAAGAATTTAGCACAGTTCTTCAAGTACATGTCCTGACTAGCAGATATCTCAGCTGAGGGGATGATGAACTACTTTGAGTAGAATACAAAATCTTCATTCTGTCAGAGAGGAAAACTGCAGTTGTGCAAACATTTTAACCCTGAAGTGCTGAGGGAATAAACTGAAGAAGTGCAGCTCAAGTTGAATGTTAGAGTTATGCATGGCCTTGACCGCATTGGCCTTGAAAAAAAATACCAATTTATGTACGGGTGTTCACAAAATTAACACCCAAGTAGGTCTATGCATAAACCGGGTATGAAAATTTATTATCAAAACCAAATGCGTAGCCAGGATTAAAGAATAGGGTGGTGGTGGAGGGCGGTGACCATCACCAATACGGCTGAATTTGGCCTTGATAAATCTCAATTAAGATTGGTTGTACCATAGATGTAGGCTAATAACGTTTTTACGTTTTTTGGCAACGAACCATATCTCTTCAAGACCTTCGGAGATTTTGTTATCACTCAAATCAGGTTCGCACAGATTTGGAGGAACATAAAAATCGACCGAAGAAGAAGGATCCAGTGATAGGCCAATATCAGTTAACTGCAGCAAAGAACCTGCAGAAACCACATCAAGCTCCTCTTCGTCTGAAATTATTTCCAACGGTCGACTGTTCCGAAGGAGCCGCGTCGTCGCACGGCAGACGATCGCGCTCCAGCCGGTCGAACATGCGCGCATCAGCTTTAGAACTTAAAGACGTTCTCTCTCACTGAACAACTACTGTCAACACCCCCGTGACCGACAAAGTCATCGAGCACAGAACCGCCGTCACCGCATGATGCCGAGTTCGGTTGAATTTCCGAGAACGGATCCCATGAAAAACTACAGCGTTGAATCGTTGGATAGTCACTGAAATCAACTGCAGTCAGAATGACGTTTCTCTCTGTGATCGCCTGACAACTGAGTCAGGAGACGGCCGATTCGTCTGATGAAAGTTAGACCCTTTTTGTTTATAGCAGTGGCGGCTCCACCGGTGGGCCAGGGGGGCCCGTGCCCCCTCTATTGAGTGCCTTCCCCCAGTGGCCCACTAGTTGGGACCCTATACTTAATGCTACATACATTAAACAACAAATGGTTGGCCCCCCATGATTAGAAGTTGCCACCCCAACGCCCCCCATTTGCCAAATCTTAGAGCCGCCACTGGTTTATAGGGCCTAGCGTTTCGAACGCCAACGGAACGAATGCATAGTTTGGTAGTGCATTGACGTACTTGTCGATTTTTCTTGTGGCAGCTATTTCCGATAGATGGGCCGCCTGGAGATTGAGCAGCCACGGCTCTGTATGAGCTTTGCCAGGGTGTCGATGACTGTATACATCCCAAGTTAGACATTTTCCGTTCTCCCACGTTCTTCTACGTTTTTTTTATTTTTCCAACGTTTTTACATCTATGGGTTGTACCGTAGAAATGGTCGCCACTGACCAACAAGACAGTGACCTCACCTCTGTCTATGGCAGTTATAATTATAATTATCATTGGCGTAGCCACGGGGCAGGACCCCCATTCAGGCTTGGATCAATCATGAGTTTTGCGCAAAGTCATTGAGATTTTTTGAGGGAGGCAGATATGACGTAGACTATGGGTGTTCCAAGAATTCCCTTACGACCTTTTTTCTCTTTTAGACTTGCTTCATTCTTACTCAAAAAAGCCGATGTGACCCCTATTTCGTAGGCCCCTAACTATGGCTGCGTCAATGGTTATAATATCGTCGTGAATAGCAAGGAGAGCAGCAGTTCAGTTGATTGAAACTTGCAGTAGGGAGGCTGAAGATGGTGATAAAGCGAGTTGGAATTTATAGGTCTAAGGGAATTTTGGGGACTTGCGAAATACTGGAATTTATACGTTTAAGCACTCCTATGCCCTTAAATTTTCTAGTGATTCATCCCTCTTCCTTTTTCTTCAGGGTCTCCAATCACGCCTAGAACCTGTTCTCTTCGGCTTCAGCCGCCGCCGCCGCCGCCGCGCCGCCGCCGCCGCCGCCGCCGCCGCAACTTTCGGTCTGAAGGCCTCCTGGAAGAAGACGCGGTTACAGAACCTGGGATTCGGTCCTCCACCTCTACCAGCGTCCACAGTGTTTATTCTAGACCTTCTCTGGGGGGGGGGGGAATCCCCCTCCCAACACAAAGTTTTAAAATTCCTAAAAGTGTGGAGACTCAGACCTTGTCCCCCCAAAACATTTCAAAATCCCCTCAATGTCAAGGTGGCTAGAATAAACACTGGTTGTCCGTCAAGCAGAAAAAGGGTAATCGCCACTTAAATATAAACTTTCTAGGGGCCCGTGACTGCTCTCAGTGCTCTGCCCAGTACCCGGACTTTCTCTCGAGACGGTCCTGCTCCCACCAGGCTGTGGCGTCACGCCATCAGTCATGGTCACACCATCAGTCATGGTCACCGTAGGCCACGGTTCTGAGCCCTCCACTCGCTACGCGAGAAGATGATAATGGCGCAACTGTCCGAAAACAACGATAAAATCTGGTATCAATTTATCAGTAGCAACAAGACAACGATCGACAGGCTCCGAACTGCCCGAAGGCCAAGTCACTCGACCTAATAAGCCAATAACTGAGTAATTGCGTCAAAACTGTTAGTGATGGAAATTGGAAAGAGACGTAAACACTGTTAATATGTGGCGTGTTGCCGACTGTTACCGTTCCAATCGTCAATGTGTTGGAGGGTCTCGCGGTACTAGGCTATGCATGTATTGTTAGTCATTCTATAGTCATTATGAATCACAAAGAGGTGCAGAACAGTTGAGTGACTATATATTTAACGGCGTATGGTTCTGGACACTGTACAGTGTAATTCATATAGGCCTACGGTATTTTCCATGTATACGTCTAACCGTAATTCACTCTTATCGACATGTCTCTGTCAAATAAAACGAACGACATAAACTGATATAGGCCTACTTAAGCATATAGAACTGAGTTTTTGCCATATATAAGCTTATACTCCATATAGAATTGATACAGTAGGCCTAGAATTGATCTTCTGTTGGCGTAGGAGAATAGCCTATATATGTATATATTTATTTATTTGTTTGTTTCGAGACAACTTCTATAGCGCCGTGCACTAGGCTAAGGTATTCTAATCACTATGGGTCTAAGACAGGAGCTACACACAGTCAACCTTATATATATATATATATATATATATATGATATATATATATATATATATATATATATATATATATATATATTGGACATAATTTTGAGATTTAGATACTACAAATGTCAACGTTTTAAAGTGGCGTCGTTAATTTCTATTTAATCTGCTGTGGTCGTGAATTCCTATTTCGTAAGCTTAGCTTAATGATAATCATAAACTAGCTAGCCTTTATTACGGTAAACCACAACCAACTGTAGAAATAATTATAATTCATATTATGCTCTTTCAGTCAATTAAGTAGGCCTACTGCACAGCGTGTAGGCCTGCACATGCGTTTTTAAACAACCAATTACAGCAACAAAATATTAATGGCCGATGGTTTAGAAGCGGAGAAGTAATTGCAGCCATAAAACTGTATAGGAGCCAAACACAACGATAGACCTATAGACACATATATGCAGACACGCACACTTACTCGAAAGCATACAACGTAAAAACAACAAAACGCACAGATAGGCTAGTCACTATAGTGAGGGTCAAGAACGACACAGTTTGGTCTCTGTTGCTAAATTAGCTTGTGGCAAAATCTGTAGAATGTAGAATGTGCAGTGGATTAACGTTATACATGACTATACGAGCTCCTTCAACAGTCACCACCATTGGCAAGGACTCAACTTACAAACCAACAATGAGCGGCGAAGAATCGACTTCTTAGCGGCGAACGTAAAACGGACGACAATAAACTGAAAATAAAGTAAAATTGAAAATAAAACTGACAATAGGCGTGGAATAATTTAGACCCCAGCGTAAGGCTGCGATAAATACACCTTCCGTGCAATGATAACGATGCAGATGGTTACATCAGTGGTTTTCACACATGCTTACTTAGCCCCCTAAACCACTTAAAATCACATTATTATTATTATTATTATTATTATTATTATTATTATTATTATTATTATTATTATTATTATTATTATTATTATTACGATAACTTAGGTCGTGGTCAATTTGTAACCATTACGGCATTACGATTACGAATACAACTATCATCTGCTGATGCCAATGGCATAATTATAACGACACTATATGCAGATGAAACTGCATACTTTTTATTCAAACCCTAATTTTCTTTCTGAGTTTCACCTAGACGCCCTTGCTAACCTTTCAAATAAATTCAGTCTTGTTCTGTATTTCAAACATTATCTGCTTTAGTCTACAGACTAAACCATAGACCTATAATGTAAACTACTGTGCTGCAATTGACAGCTTTAATGTCTGCGGTGCGCCTAAGGTACAAGTAGGCGTATAAACGCAAGCTGGATGTAGTCTACTCGCGTTGGAAACCATTCTGATAAAAAATAAATAAAAGATTCCACGTTTTGCACCAGAAGACGGGGTTTTCCTTTTGCACGTACTTAAGCCCGTTGTTATTGGGTCGCGTCCTAGTAAACACTACAATCCTCTTCATTGTCCAGAAAAGATCCCACGGCCTCTTATAAGGAGCGCGGAGTCCAATTGCGACTGCACTGTTCGGCCGGGGGCCAAAATAACACAGACAAGAGGTTAGTCTTTGACTTTGACGACAAGTCCTCGACATCTGAAGACACAGCACTGTAACTGTCCTCCGGCACCCTCCTAGCAACGGGATTGGCCTCCGCGGGAAGTTGAAGTGGTTGCTTGCGAGAGGGATCGGCCGATGGGAAGCGAAGTGTTTACGGCATTCCAGCGTTGCATCACATTAGATAACGATCGACGACGACGGCGGCGGCGGCGGCGGCGGCGGCGGCGGCGGCCGAGACGATGTATAGGCTACGCGAACGAAGGCCGCTAATGGAATCGCGGCCCGGGCAAAAAAACGACCCGTAAAATAACGATATGAACCGAAGAAGAAAAGGGGAAGAATGAAGAGGTAAACAGCCGATCGGTGGCTAAAACAGGTGGGTATGCGTAACGGACTGTCCCAGTGGAAGGAGAAGGGGAAAGAAAACACCGTAACGCTGAGCGCTATAGCAAAACGGGCAATGTATGGCGAATCCTAAATGTTTATTAGCGACAAAAATCGCCCTCTGAAAGAAACGGCATATCTGCTGTTATTTAGGTCACTCGTATTCCAAACAGCCAATCTGCCGATTAATCCCACGAATAATATGTTTTTTAAAAAAATCAGTAACGAATTGTGACGATCATCGAAGAGATTAATCATCAGCTAGGATTGCCATGAAATGTAAATTATGCATGTACAGCAATAGGCCTATATGATTATGAATTCACAAACCTCCAGAACCCTAAACCAACACAGGAGAAATCCTATGAAACCACGTAAAGACTAGTTATTATTATTATTATTATTATTATTATTATTATTATTATTATTAGTAGTAGTAGTAGTAGTAGTAGTAGTAGTAGTAGTAGTAGTAGTAGTAGTAGTAGTAGTAGTAGTAGTAGTAGTAGTAGTAGTAGTGTAGACTAGTAGTAGTGTAGTAGTAGTAGTAGTAGTAGTAGTAGTTGCTGTTGTTGTTATTCGCAATTTATTATTTTAAACTTTTAGAGCATCAGTTCTATTATTAGTAGGTGTCAGACGATGGTGCTCCAAATTCATACTGAATAACGCCCAAGATCCATCAAATGAAAGGGAACGATTGGAACTGCAGAGAAGTGAAGAGACTAAGAAATAATCTGGTAGTAATGAAGAGATTAGAAGGATAACGATGAGACGACAAAGGATGGAAGATGGAACAAGGACAAAGGTAAATGAGGAATTAGAAAGGGCAAGAAATAGCGGAAGCAAATAGGGATGAAGGTTGGGAAAGTCGGAGATACTGGCGCACAAAGAAAAAAGAGCAATGGGCGACAACGGGAAGAAGAATATGGAAAACAGTTTGAAAATCGCAAAAGTTCTAACCAACAATATAAAGTCATTTTCGATACTGTAACAATCAGTGGCGTAGCCAGGATTTTCCGAAAGGGGTTATGGTTCCCATGGTACCCAACTAGGGCCAACTTTTGAAAATTCTGGCAACAAAAAAGGTTATCATCATTCCATGATTTGATTAACAGCACCACGGAAAACATCATAACAAAGGTCGGCAGCTACCGTATTATTATTCTTCAATAATTGAAATGTAAAGGTATATGAGCGTGTATAAGCCTACACACTATACAGTGGTCGCTTAAAAAAATTGTTGGTCGCCATGGGATATTTAACCTCCAAACTCCCTTGCCTACGCTACGAACAGCCAAGTGGGGGGCGGTTAATCTCATCACCCTCTGACTATATGCCACTGGTAGCAATTATGTTTTCAGCATTTAGTGCGTGTTAAGCAATAAGCATAAGCGAATTCTATCCGGTTCTGTGAGATCTATTGATTAATTAATTCTGAAAATAGCGATTGTCAACAATAGGTTAAACAACAGCTAGGCCTAAGGCCTTTGTGAATGACCATCATGACAGTATAAAGGTCTCGAATTTTGCGATCAAAAGAACATGCTGTCCTATAATAGGACTAATGATAACTTATTTACTATAGTTTGCGAAGCATCCATTAGCATCATTAGGCCTATCTTTGATTCGGCTTCTGTTCTACACTGGCTGCCTTATCCTGTCCTAGTTTGGATCACTCGAGACCGAAAACTTTGGGGTGGAAGTATTCCGGCCACCCCTCCCCCATTTAATTCTTTGGGGGAAATCTACCCGATTGAACTTTAGTGATTTCATTGATCTTCACATCTAATCCCATAGGATGCAAAGTCGTTGTGTGGTAACCAGTGGCGTAGCCAGGATTTCCGGAAGGGGGTTTTGGTTTTCACTTTCGACCGTAACCAACTTTCTAAAAATCTTAACAAACCAAAAAGGGTCATCCTATGTATCTATCCTATGTCTTTCCTTCTAAAATTTTTCCTTTCAGATGCTCGCAAGCAAAAAACGTCGTCACGCCTATGGAGCTTAACAAATTTTGGTCAGCGCCCCAAGAGGGGTTTGACCCTCAAACCCGCGTCCGAAAATTAAAAATGCATGGAAGCACATTAAAAATATTTTCATCGGCCCCCAAAGAGGGGGAGTAAACCCCAACTCCCCTTGGCTACGCCACTGGTGGTAACAACACAACGGTGAAAACAGTTCCAACCGTCACCAGATCGCTCAAGAGCATCAAACGACTGATCCACCAGAATTATTCCGACACTTTCTTTGGCATAAAGCGCCTCCTATAGACCGTCAGTCGGTGTCGTATGACCAGCGAAAGAAAGATGAGTCATCTCCTTCCGCGAAGGTTGCGTATTAACATCAAACGCGTAAGATCTTTGCAACGGCGGCTAGACTTTGATGTTTCCTTTAGCATTAATTTTCCGACAATAAACAACACCTTGAAGGTGTTTGAATTTATATCAGGTAACGCCACGGTATAGCAGTTTGATAAACACGCCCCAGGTGATTCGTAAGAGATAGACCCTACCGTATGCCGTGAGCGTTAGAGGGAAATCTCTTCTCAGCTAGCAAGGTTCCAGACGACATCGTACCAATGTGCTTTAATAGTACAGTTTTTATGGCAAAAATGAAGCTGTCTTAACCAGCATGCACTCCCAGTCTCCCACACGTGTTGCTTGCACTTTAAGCTGTTTAGATTAGCTATCAGTTGACACAGTGTGTTCATCCAGGCCTGCTAGAGAGAGATTCCCCATCACCACCACCGCCACCAAATCCCCCAAAATCCTAGCACTGACACACATTTTTGCATTGAACTCTGTCTCTTCCCTCCATCCAAGTAAATTCCCCCTCCCCCAAAGGCCTGGAGTCTGGATAAAACACTGTGTTGAAAGGACGGAAATCTTGCTCAGTAGTCAAGTGGTGAGTGACTGAGTGCACAGAACTGAAGAAGAGGGTGCAGGTTCAAACCTCGACAAAGGACGAAACGTGCGCGATTCGCATCGCATTAGTGTAGCCGGGGAAGGGGGCGGAGACCACGCCCATATTCTGGAGTCTGGATAGGGGATTCCCCCACCACCACCAAAATTCCCCGCCCCCTCCTCCCCCCAAAATCCCAGTATTGACACAAATTTTTGCATTGAACTCTGCCTCTTCTCCTCCTCCAGCCAAGTCAATTTTCCCCTCCCCCAAGGCCTGGCGTCTGGATAAAAAACAAAGGACGACAAAGGACGAAACGTGCGCGATTCACACATGCGCATTAGTGCAGCCGCGGGGGCGGGGCGGGGGACCACGCCCATGCATATTCTGGATGGAATAAGTCGTGGGATTTGCGCTAAACCGTTGAGAAATTTTTCGGGCTATAGTCGTACGTAGGACAGTTGGAACAGAATGGATGTGCGAAGAATTCCTTGAGACGACGATTTTTCGCCATTAATCCAAGGTGCGATTTGTGACCTGGAGCAGTGAAGGGGGATATGTCGAGCTTGGGGATGTAGTTGTTGGGAAATGTAGCAGTGGGGAACGTAGTGGTGGGGATGTAGCAGTAGGGGATGCAGTTGGGCAGTGGGGGCGGGAGATTCCCCCTTCCCCTACAAATCGCGCCCTGCATTAATCTGTTCTTACTCGAAAATGTCGATGTGCCCCCCCTTATTCCGGAATCCTGGCTACGCCACTGTAGATGTGACCCAAGGTCAGAGGCGTCATTTGAGAGGGGGCTGGGGGGGGGGGCACGGCCCTCCCAAGGAAATGAAAATATTAATTTATAATGCATTAATGTGAAAAAAACAAAAATAGGGACGTCATTTGCATTTGGGGGGGGGGCAAAAAAAGGTCAGCAGCCCCTAAAGCCCTAAAGGAGTGCTTAATGTCGAGTAATTTGAAGCAACTAATCGCAAAAAAGTACTGACAAGCAAAAAAAGGTCGTCAACTCTTTTTGCAAACTGCAAACTCGTCAGGTCGAAAAATTGCCAAAAATTGGAAACATTTTCTCGCCCCCCCCAAGAAAAGTGTGAAATGACGCCACTGCCCAAGGTGACTCACTTAACCATAAAAGCCAGTTGTTTGCCTGATAAGGAGAAGGCGGCGAGGTAAACCGTTGGTAGCCATCCTCTTACACCGAGCCGGTGAAAGAACACATGGCCTATATGCCAATATTTTATAGGAGGCGGAGGACAGACGAGAACGTTGTTTGATGGCCAGAGGGGCCTCCATGCAAAGTCACCGTTCCAGAAACTGTCTTTCCGGTTGAGTTATTAACAGGGACACAGCAACAGGAGCTGACAATGAAAGCAAAGAAGTGCATGTGCGAATTATATGAAAAAGTGCGACAACAAAGTCTACTTTATGGTGTTAGATTTTCACGATTTGAACAGGGCGTCATTTGGGGGAGGGGCGTGGCCCCAAAGAAAACGAAGAAATAATGTATAATGTATTAAACAAATAAATAAAATGTGAACTGTGAAAAAATCGTAAAAATTGCCAATAAATATAAAAAATTTACAAAATTGCCAAAATTAGCCCAAAAATTGCCAAAATTTGCCAGAAGTGATGAAATCTTCTCAAGATGATACAATTTCCTTTAAGACTCCCTCCAGAATTGACGTTGGTTATAGCTACGTCAGTGCTCAAACTCGGGTCCAGCAGCAGCAGCAGCAGCAGCAGCAGCAAATGTTCTGTTACTTCAGTTCCTCTAGTCTAGGTTGACTGCTTTGAAAACGCCCTTCCTCGAAGTCATTTCCTGTCTATCAAATTCTTAATATCAGGAAGAGAATCCCATAAATTGACTCTCTTAGACTGCTCCGTCGATTCGTCAACACCGCAACTGTATGTGTGACTATGGTTAAAGGCTAGATCTAATGGAGTGGACAAGTATTCAATATTGTATACAGGCCGGATAGGGGGACCAGAGGAAAATTCTGCCCCCACCAAAAGTCGTAGATCCCTCCCAAAAATAGCATCTCAGTGTGTAATGTGATGACAGTTTCTCACCACTCCCCCGAAACCACGCCACCCCTCCCTCAATGCCATAAATATTCCCCACGGCAGATGAAGTGTAGGCCTACGCAGCGCTGGTTAGGCCGCTAAGCTCGAGACCTCCTTAACACCACACATACTTTTGAGAGGCTAGGCTATGGAAGGGGAAATGCGTAGGGTTTGGGTTTGGCCCCCTCCCCCTTTTTTCATCCGAGTTTACTACGCCTATACCGTGAAGTGCCTTACCTTGTCTACGGCGAGTTGAATGCGAGCGAGTTTCTGGAAACGTCGCGTCCAAACACAAACACGTTCTTAGCGTCTCCATTTAGAAGAGCCGTTCCGACGCTAACATGACGGAGAGAAACAGCCGAAGTGCTATCATCCGAGTGTGATAATGATCGACTGTTAAAACGCTAGAATCTCACGCTCTCACCAGGCTCGCGTTCACGGTCATCGAAACCCGAAACCCGGAACTGTGCGCTGCAAGTTTCATCGTCATATTTATAACATACGCATGACAATTAGCCTACGCCAAGGGCTTGATTCCGTATAGTTCCAGAGGCCTGCAGTGAATCAATCCCTTAAGACTTTCCGAGCGAAGAACTGTTCCTATCTTAGATTCTTGCTAAGAGTGTATATAGGCCTATATATTCTCTACGAAAACCTCTTTTTGTATTCACAAATTGAAGACTTTGCAGGTTTTTACTTTTAGAATTTCCTCAAACTCAGAGTATCATGTCAAAATCTCTCAAACCTTCTACCCGTCACTTCTCGAATTATTGTCTGCGTGATACAGTCTTGTTTGTTGCTGCTCATAAGACCGACAGTATAACCCAAATAAACGCCCGAGTTGTTCGTGTCTATTACGCGCAGCACAATGTGCCTAATTTGTCGAACGGAGGAGCACTATTAACTTGTGAGCGCAGCACATTGTTTTAAATGGCGAACAACGACTCCCGACTGTCCGCATAGACTGTTTTCCTCGACTGCACCGACAGATTCTAAGCTAAACAGACTATAGGATCTAGTCTACGCAGTTTCCAAGTCTATAGATCTAGTCAGCGCGCTAACCCTCGTT
>CM030847.1:8272385-8277385 GCA_018105865.1 Metaphire vulgaris | reverse complement strand
CCCTGTGTAGTAATTTAACGGTGTCACGAGCACGTAATACATTACGTCAAAAATTATTATAAGGGCGAGTACGTAGTGGCGCGTTTTATATCCCATAATGTCAAATTCAGTCCCGTGCACATAAATAATTCAAATTGCACATAAGTCGGCCAAGTTTCCTTAACATTATAGTGAAAATAGAGTTGGCCTTTTTTTGTCTGGACATACTGTGTAAAAACGTGAAATCACGTTTTTTTGTTCGAGTGAATACGACTAAACTTATAAGACATTGCTTTGTTATTCCTCCTTCATAGCAAAATCTGTGGAGCATATTTCATAACAATTAAGAACAGAGGTTATCTACCCCTGGCTTTTTATGATTTGATCAATTTCTAAAAAATACTAGAATGCCCACAATTATTACCGACAACATTAAAGTTGTTTTACCTTTACCTGCTAAGGTCTCCTCGTGGCGGTATCAGCAATCTACCGTTACACCTGGATTGTCTTCTATCGTAGCCTAATAAATCCGGAACTACATGCAAAAATCTTAAAATCATCAGACTTCGTTACCCAAGTCTATAGATTGGGTCCATGCATGATTACTTTACTACAGACACATATGGAAATACAGTAGAACTTTGTCGTAACGGACTCGGTTATGCCTATAGCGTATACGCTCAGTTATAACGTACCACAATGTGCATCACACGGTGGCGCATCACACGGTCCCGTGTGATGCGCCACCGCAGAGGCAGATCTAGGAGGGGTGCAGGGGGCACAGGTGTCCCCGGGTTCCGAGGTGGGGGCGCCAAAATTGGTTTAAGGTAGGATATTCCGCTGCAGATGATTATGCCCTTTTTTGCTTGTCGGGGTATTCACGAAATTGAATGAAGAATGAAGGGGTGCCAAAATGGACAGAACGGCGCCCTTTTTTCTTCTGATGATTTTCGTTAAGTTGAGGGCACCATCAGTATGTTTTGTCTTCGGGCGCCGGACACCCTAGCTCCGCCCCTGCGCCACCGTACTTGATGGTATTGGATATAACGTACCTCGGATGTAACGTAGCCTACTACATTTTACAGACCCACTAAGTACGTTATAGCGAAGTTCTACTATCTCGTAATGGTGAAATGCATGCATCAATCAAAGGTTTACAGTAGGCCTACAGTAAAACGTTCGTATTCGAGACATTGCGGTTTGAAAGCAACTAATATAACTGCAACTGTCTTGATTAAGGCACTTTGCTCAGAACCTACCTATGCCCCCACCCCCCGTCCCCAAAAGGGCTCCAACTACTTAAACAATGAAAGATTTCGACCATAAAACGCAATTGCAGACTGAAGTCGTCGAACATTTTTGCCTCTAAGTTTACTGCGTCGGTTACGATAAGGAGCGTCATGCCTGTACCCGGTTACCTGAACGCTTTATGCTTTCATTTCCTTCCTATATGTATCCTCAATCCTCCTGCTCGTCCTCCGCATCGGTCTGGCCGAGCTACTGTTTCGCTGATTCACTCATTTGCCGATCACGAAACACAGATAGGCAGCGACGAGAGAAAGAGAGAGGAAATGGGAAACAGCAAAGGAAGTTTCGGCAAACGAATAGACGAGAAGGTGAAATCCTATATAAACACATCGGTTAGTTGAACCTAATCGGCAAAACGACGCTCTATGCATCAATCTAAAGCGCATGCCCGCTAAGAAGAAGAAGAAGAAGAAGAAGAAGAAGAAGAAGAAGAAGAAGAAGAAGAAGAAGAAGAAGAAGAAGAAAAGAAAAAGAAGAAGAAGAAGAAGAAGAAGAGCAAACAACCCCTTAAACGATTAACTAATGCGTTGTCTGTCTGTCTGTCTGTCTGTCTGTCTGTCTGTCTGTCTGTCTGTCTGTCTGTCTGTCTGTCTGTCTGTCTGTTTGTCTGTCTGTCTGTCTGACTGACTCTTGATAAGTAATTTCGATCGGCGTGGAAGTCCATGATCTCCAACGTAGCGATAGGCCTACATGGCACCTAAGGAAAAAGAATAGGGCCTACTGAGGCGGATTTTATAAACTGATTAGGGTTAAGGGCTTGCTTAGTTAATCGCCATTTGTACTATCATAAGCAGGCATTTCCTATCATGCATGATACCAATCTTCAATCAGCGGGTGAACAATGATGAACAAGCAATTTTTTAAGAGCCCCCTTCAGAGATCACTTGTCATTCAGACAATGATCTAAGATTTTGTAGGTGTATTCAGTGGCTTAGCATGCACTCTTGCCGCCTATGGCTCCTGGCAAATCCGCCGCCCCAAATTCACTCTTATTACACCTGACAAGCAAAAAACGGGTCGCCGCCGCTAAATTTGCCGCCCCATCTAAACTTTGCCGCCTTCTCCAAAAAAACTCTCCGACAAGCAAAAAAGGGTCGCTTCCAAAATGTGCCGCCCCCGTACGTCATGTGTGCCGCCCACGGCTAAAGCCATAGTAGCCATTGGGACGCTACGCCTCTGGGTGTATTGTGTATAGAATTAGGACACTTTAAAACCTTTATGCACGATTGCCAAACAGATTTTTTGCAAACGCCCTAACTTATATGTGCAGTTTATATATATATATATATATATATATATATATATATATATATATATATATATATATAAAATATATATATATATATATATATATATTATGTGTGTGTTTGTTTTGTTTGTGCCTGTGTTGAGAACGTTGAGATTCGTTGAGAACGACCGTTTCTGTTCACAGACTTAAAGTAGACCTATCTCTACACAGTGTTTAATCTAGACTCTGGAGTCTGGACTCCGGGGAAAACTGACAAAGCCGGGGAAGGAAGTCAACTAGGGAGCTGCTGTCGGTTGATGTAGTATGCCAAAATTTCCGGGGCTGAATTTGAAATTTTCTGGGGGAAAGGGCAATTTGCCCCCGGAAACGGCCTAGATTAAACCCTGTCCGTATAAAGAGCTCGGACAGAACCAATTGCATTTTCTCTAGGCCTACTTGGGGGAGTTTACTGAAAAATAACAACTCTGAAAATAGCACATAGGCCTACTTTTAGTTTGAATTTAAATTCTCATATTTCTAATTTTCATATTTCTTACTACACCTTAGGTCTAATTCTCTCAGCCCAGATACGTCCACAACAACATCTGCGTCTGGCGTATTAAATTTGGGCTAGACGTGCCGCCACTTAAAATTCCCCAAAATGACTCTACACACACACTCACACACATTCACACACACACACTCACACACACACACACACACACACACACACACACACACACACACACACACACACACACACACACACACACACACACACACACAAGACCACGAGTGTTACGTTCCCATGGTCTGATATTGCAGGTTTAAGTTTTTAATTTAAACGTTGTCGTATGGCGTAAGCAAAGGCTGAAAATGGAGACGAAAGATACAGACTGATCTCTAAACAGAAAAAGTACTCTACAAGGTTAAGTTTGGTTGGTGTGTAACGCGTTTGTACACAGTCGCACGAGTTAATTTTGATTATTTTGATATGGTTGGAGAAAGCGGGTTCTTCTGCCTACCTGCCATGGCGCCTGATCGCGAAAGGGAAATTTCGCCGAAACTTGGGAAGTATTTACAAAATCCAGAACAATCTCCCCACTTTTTCTGTGCATGAAAAAGTGTGAACAGCTAAATTTTCCTTTGAAAATACGCAGCTGCTTTCCAGACATGCACTTATTCTGTCATTCGATTCGCTAAGAACATCCAGCTAATGTAAGAGACCGAATCTTAGCATTTTCATCTCTACAGACCAATTAAGCTACAAAATTAAAATCTTGTCAGAATTGAGGCACCAAACTTTCTGTTTGATTTTGGGGCGATTCTATGATCTGATAATGTCATGGCAAAAAAACTAACTAGGCCTATATATAGTCCTGTGTACGATTTGCCATGGTGATTAGGGCGGTCAAGAGCGATCCCCAACTGTTGTTCATAGATTTAATCCGATAGGCCTAGTAGTTCGACCCCTACTGCTCTGTGGAAAAATCGAGCACCGTTACTACCTCTTCATCTTAAGCTTTTTAATTCAACCTGTTAGCGTATAAAGCCAGCTTTTGACATTTCACTGATGCTTATTACTCCAGTCTCCATGCACATGGCATTCGAGTCTAACGAGTAGAGCATGATCGATTGGCTGCTACTGAGGTCTAAGCACAGTAACCATCTTCCTTAAAGGCTTCTTCATCGGTGGTTAGACCAGAGGCGTCTCCACAGGGGGACTCGAGGGACCCGTGCCCCTATTGGATGCCTGCCCCCCCCCCAGTGGACTCCCAATCGAGGGTGATATTCTTCCGGTATGTGCTAGTTCATGAAAAATATTTGGCCCCCATGCATAGAATTTGCCACTCCCCCTCGCTGCCAAATTATGTAGCTGCCACTGGGTTTAGACCAGTGTTTATTCTAGGTCTTCTCTGAGGGAGAATCCCCCAGTTTTAAAATCCCCCCCCCAAATTTTTTATATGTTGGCTGAGGGGATGGAAATTTCCCCTCCAAAAGTGTGGAGACTCAGACCTTGCCCCCCAAACATGTCAAAATCCCCAATGTCAAGGTGGCTAGAATGAACACTGGTTTAGACTCAGCATCATTACTGAGATTCTTCAGTCCCTGCCGCCGACACTGAACGTAACCGCCAGGCCTTTATATGCGCCGCTTGCGTCGCTCTGAATGAAGTCCAATGGTTGTTTCAAAGGCGCCTCTCGTCTTGTTGCTCGTAGTTTGCAGGTGTATATGCGGTCTTTCGAAGAACCGCGAGTTCAACTGCCGCCGCCGCCGCCGCCGCCGCCGCCGCCGCCGCCGCCGCCGCCGCCGCCGCCGCCGCCGCCGCCGCCGCCGCCGCCGCCGCCGCCGCCGCCGCCGCGCCGCCGGCGTCTAGACTACGCCGCCAGATGACGCGCCACTGTGCTGCGCGCGCAAAAAATATCTCAGAGGAAATAGAAAAAAATCTTCGATTGGTCTGTGTATAGAAAAAAACAAAGCAGCG